>OZ024917.1:34377368-34464868 GCA_964017125.1 Flabesymbios commensalis | reverse complement strand
GACAAACTTGACGAATTTCTACTATTGACTAATAACGTTTCCGTTCCATTGATATTAAAGAGTGGAATCTGCTAATTTCCAGGTGCGTTTGTTCAAAGTTAGTTTAATTCTAATCCAACATTAGTTTAACATCTTCTGTCGACTGGGTTTGCATGAATGGACTTTAGAACCACAAAGTCAATATAATAATGAGTAAATAAACGAATGAATCAATGGAAAATAGTAAATAAATGACTATTTGAATGAATAGATAAGCAAGAAAAAGCATGAATAATTGCATGAATAAATGAATGAATAAATATATGATTGAAAGAATGAATGAGTGAATGAATGACTCAATGAATGAATAAATAAATGAACTAATTAGTAAATAATGAAATGTCGGTGATAACGGACGGTGTGCGTTTGAATTCGGACGCCCAACTTAGTATTCATATATGCGCACACTTATATTAATCGTTTTGTGGCTTCAATGTAGCACTCTGCCCATTTCAAATTACTAGTTCGTCTGCGAAGCTGGACCTCAAAGGTATGTGATATTTTGTCAGTGACACAATTCTGTGAAACTCAATGACCTCGACCTCCTGTGTTTTCACCGAGCTGGCTAATACAATGAAGTATGGGGGAGGGTTCTTATATAACCTTGTTTTCACCGAGTGATGTCACTGCGCTTCACAGAATGAAGTATGGGGGAGGAGGTGTTATACAACCTTATTTTCACCCAGTGACGTCAATGCGTTTCACAGAATACTATATCGTTCCCCAGGTATTTATAGATTATTCGCAAAATAACTTTCAATTGAGCTGGGATATGATGAAGATGTCACATGACGGGCTTATTAAATTAGGGGTAGAATATCATACTTGGGCCACTATCCCCCCCCCCATATAATGGCCAGTGATCCACTAACCATAACGTGTGTTGAAAAATGATTTCATCAATAATTATTAACCTCACATGTTAATTCTCCACAAAAGCGTATTCCTCGAACTCAATTTTTTTAAATGACACTTAACTATATAACCACCCAGGCTTTAATGTGGCATAGTTGTAAGATGACACCAAGGTGATTTCATGGCCATTTCAGGATAAAATAAGCAGATATTTTAGTGTAAGAGATTGCATTATTGCAAACTTGGGCGGCTAACGAAGATACGTATTATTGCAAACTTGGTTGGCCACCGATGATACGTATTATTGTAAACTTGGGCAGAGAAGGGTTAACGACGTGACCATATATGTGTGGGCGTCTTATTGTAGAATGATTCACATTATTGAATAATTATAGCAACATTTCGTATGAACTTGCGTGATGGATTCGTGTTAGAAACACGAGTTGAATATGCTTCTTGGAAAAATGGTTTTATTTGCCATTTTCATTACCAAATAGTTCATGTCGTGTTAACGTACGCATTGCACGTGGGTAGCCCGGCAATTGATAAGTGGTTGCCCTCATATCTTTGAATCATTTGCATTTGATGTCTACATGTCGTCGTCTCGGATTTGAAGGGTCTTCTGAGCCTCTCAAATGAGTGGCAGATAGGACCCCTTAACCTCGATATGACGATAGGATTCACATAGATGCAGAAAAGAATCCTACAAGACAATATTGTAAATTGTGACGAAATATTATAGATAAAAGATATTTTAAATTAAAGAGTATTTCATCAATAGGTTAGCAAACAAGAGTACAAAAAAATTTGTCAATTTTATTTTATGGTAATGTTTAATTATTGTTGTGCAAATAGTTTTACTGGGAATCACATATAGACAGCTTTTTTCTATTACCGAGTTGGGAAGAAGAACGATGTTATGTAATGAGTAAAATATATTGTCATTTTAAAACCACTAAATAGTTATTTTTCCCATTATTCTTCACTCGACCATGTAAATAAATCTATAAATTAATATAAAACAGGACGTGTTCTTTACGTTATCTCGCAAATTGTATTTAGCGGCGCAGATTCTGTCCAGGTTTCAAAAATTGGTGTCATTAATGTTCACGACTTTAAATAATATAAAAGTATTTCGCCAGGACAAATGTTATCAATGTTATGTCAAGTAAATAAAATACAGAAAATGATACTGATGTGACGATAGCACATATTATGATAGATTAATATTATGATATGTCAAGCGGGAATGCAGCCCCTTATTTTATTTCATTTGGCTTGATGCATACAATACATATCACTTACAAAATAATATTAACATGACATATATACTGTAAAAATGTATGCAAGAGATGTCACTTCAGGAGACCATACAACCTGGTTTTACAGCGAAAACTAATTTTTTACTAAATACCATTTTGGTATTTTATGTTGTGTGCAATGTGAACTTTTGCAAGAGTAAAATTCTGAAATTTCCTTCACCAGGAAACATATTTTATTTTTGCACTTGTATGTTGAGATATTTTCAATATAGTTTGCAGTCTTCAGAATCTGTTTCAGAAGCAGTGGAGTGTGTGGTGAAACATGTAAACCACACCACAGTCTTCTACCGTGCTGTAGGCCTATGTACGCGAGGTCAACATTGTGAAAGCACTGCACATTAATTAATTGTGCAATGACAGCCTAATGCTAGACTGTTTCTACCAACAATAACCAGCATTAACAAATGTAATGACTTTTGTAGTTGAATAGAATTTTGGAAATGGATGGATGAAACCGATGGAACATACAAGTTCAGAACAATAGGTTACTGTATACCGATCATCGACGACTATGATCTATTGTTCAAGCGATTATTTCTGTCAACGCAAATTCCAGCTCAAAGTCAGGAAGAATATATTTATTTATAAAAAATAGACATTCCCAAAGTGAATTATCTGATTAATTTAGCATAAAGATCTACTAAATAATATTTTATCAATTTCAATGTTTGGCACATGCTTGAAAGCGTATGTATCCGGTCCAGCATCACAAGGGTTAACACGAGGTCCTAACTGCACAAGGGTTAACACTAGGTCCTAGCATCACAAGGATTAACATGAGGCTAAGCATTTATGAATAATTTGCATAAGTAAAAAAAAATTCCATCGCTCCCATAAAAAAGTGTTTAGTATTTTTCAATCGGTTTATTTTATGTTCTTCGCCTCAGCAAACTCTGCAAAAATGCCTTTTTTAATTATCTCAATTCCGCATGGTTTGTCCGCAATTCGTCTCTTTTCCTGCAGAGTGTAGAATAAAATGGTCGACTTGCGAATTCTGTGAAACTCAATGACCTCGACCTCCTTTGTTGTCACCGAGCATGCTAATACAATGAAGTAAGGGGAGGGTTTTTATATAACCTTGTTTTCACCGAGTGACGTCACTGCGTTTCACAGAATGAAGTATGTGGGAGAGGGGTATTATATAACCTTATTTTCACCGAGTGACGTCACTGCGTTTCACAGAAACCCTTTTGAACGGATACTCGGTGAAAAGAATGTTATATAATACCCCCTCCCCCATACTTTATTTTATCAGATAGTTCGGTGAAAACATTGCAGGTCAAAGCTATTGAGTTTCACAGAAGTTCACCATGCAAATGCCCTTTAAATGGACATATGCCCAGGCTAAAATCATAAAATAATCGGTGATTTTATTTTGGCTTATTAATATGACCATATGATTTAAACATGTTCATAGACTAAAACTGCAAAAGTTTTTTCATTTTTTTGCTGCGCATTCACCAGTTAGGCTAGATATAGAGACGAATTCCTGTTTTTTTAAGTATTGACAACCATGTCAAAAATAAGAATTACGGGAATTTCGTCTCATAGCCTAACTGTTAAGTGGTCATATCGATAAGCTAAAATAAAATCATCGATTTTTTTATGATTTTAGACCTGGGCATGTCCCTTTAACCGCCAAATATACAATAATATTTTCTAGGTTATTAGGTTGACAAAAGAGCAATGCCTACAACGTACACAGATATCTGGGCACAGAGCAGGACGGATACCCAGCACACCCGGCCGAGACGTTGAAACAATGTTAGCTTTATGTTGGAGCAGCGTCTTAACATGGAATGTCGGGAACCAATGTTTGTGTAATGCTGTGCCAGCGTCGCAGACAGAGTACCAGTAATACCCCAGCATTGGGTCAACGTCTCGCGTTAGCTGGATGTGACCTGTTGTCAGTCAGTTGTACGGAGTAAGATGAGATTAAGCATTAATAATAACTAAACAACATCAATCTGGTAAAATCATAGCAAGCATTAGTTGAGTGATTTCACGTTTCGAGTCCACTGTCATATTGTACACTATCGGGCGGATTCATAAAATAGGTTTTACCAAACCCGAGCTTAGCGCATGAGTGTAACTAAACATAATTTTAAATAATTTATAAACCGTATTCACAAAAGCAGTTTTGCTCCAGTTTAAAGATTCATACAACTGCGAAATGGGCATGCGTGGGACGGTCAGATGAAGGCCTACATTAGCCTATAGAGTACACTTTGACTATATTAATACCAGCAACTGAACTAATTGCAAGATACTACTCCAACGAGAAATTGGCCCAAAGTTGTTTTAATGCTAGACCAACGTCTGCGACGTTGATCGACATTAAACCAACATTTGGTGAGTGTGCCGTGTTGGCTGGGAAAGCTCTCACTGTTAATATACGGTGAGTCAACTGTTTCCAGACCCCCGTGGCAACAGAAATGTTTGTGTCTCAACACTAAGCCCACATAAGGGAATTGGTGAATTATTTCCTCATAGATGCCGCTCAAATATATAGAGTTTATATGATTTGGGAACTTGCTCATAATGCGGCGATGTGTATGAAACGCATTATAGTATTATTATCTTGGCTGATAACTGTGGATGTGGGGTGATATGTCATTGTGGAATGTCCAGGGGCCACTGTTGCATTCTGGGGACACCCTTGTCCAGTGTATTTTTGACTATGCCTCTAACAAAACTTCAGAATGCCGTTTAAACCGGCTGGTTTTACAGTTTGATCGACGTTCATGCACACAAATGATGGTTACCCACATCCAAAATGCATACAATTGGTGTACACAGCATACACAATTTAATACTGTGGTTAAAAGCGAGTTCCCGTTAACACGATACGTCAATACAATGTTGGTTAAACGTTGGGGCCGTGTTGTAGACAGCGGTACATCATTAATCCAACAGTGGGCTAAGGTCTATTGTTTACTGGGTCGAAGAAATAGATCATTTGCTCTTTTATAGAGCCTGTTATCAATATCATATAGAAGATAATTATTCTGTTATCGTTTTAATGCATTATTACTGACATATTATGTTTGTGTCATATTATAATTATACATGTTGTTCAGAATTCAAATATCCGTTGTATAAAATATTAAGCACAGCTTTCCGATAACAATCATTGTTAATCCGATAGTTAAAAAGAAGCAAAATATTTCTTCCCCACTCACTCGTAAAAATTCAATATCTGTCTCTGTCTCTGTCTGTCTTTGTCTATGGCTCTGACTCTGGTTCTGTCTCTGCCTCTGCCTGTCTTTGGCTCTGGCTCTGTCTCTGGCTCTGTATCTGGCTCTGCCCCTGTCTCTGTCTCTGGCTCTGTCTCTGTATCTGGCTCTGTCTGTCTCTGGCTCTGTCTGTCTCTGACTCTGTCTCTGTCTCTGTCTCTGTCTGTCTCTGGCTCTGTCTTAGTCTGTCTCTGGCTCTGGTTCTGTCTCTGGCTCTTGTTCTGTCTTTTGCTTTGACTCGCTCTTGCGCTCCTTCAGAAACAATGGCCCCGTCCAAACTCACTAGCACGTTAGTGGTAGTACCTTCTAGTTTTGGCCCTTATACCGCTATGGTGGGGACGCTCGGAGCTTATATTTTACCGTTATACTTTCCCTAAATTATTTTTAACCCTTTCAGCGCGGGGACCGTCATTAGGCGTAAACGACTCTCGCACTGAAAGGAATTAGCAAATTGTTATGACCGTAGACCCATAACATAGATATTCAAATGAAGCAGAAAGAGCTAACAAAGCTATTTGTGATGATTTAAAATTGGAACAACTCTTTGGTCTCCATGGTTGATACGCAAATATTTCAGCATTGTGTGTTAAACCATCGAGACATTAATGAATTATTATTTATTTGGCCAACGTTCTAAGGTATGGGGTCCATCAAAAGTGAATATTTTTAATCAGGTGAAACGTCTGACCTGTTTTCAACTAGGCAATGTTGATGGGTGGGATCAGATTTAAGTTCTAAAGTATATTTTCTATACCACTCCATGACGGAGACTTATTCCTGAGGTCACATAGTGAGAGCACGATATTACTACAATACATGTTTCAAATTACTGTTATCATTATTACATTTAGCTATAAACAAAAGAAAATGCATATTAATTGTGAATTAATCTATACTATTTGAAATAACATTATTTTTATGTTTATAATAATATTTGAGGAACTATAGAATGTATGGTGAAATTGTTTTTATCAAAAAGTACCGCTAGTCCGTATTACTCATACTTTTGTATGTAGGCACTTACCTGCCTGAGTACGAAATGAAAAAGTCTTGGTCATAGCGCAATAATTTTTAGTGATTATCAATTAAAATGCTTGGCAAAGATGCATTCGTTTTCGCCTCATAGGGAAAACACATCTTATTTTCATTTCAACAAGGGCTCAGGGGCACATATTTTCTGTATTTTACTACTGTGTACATATAATAATATTCCATAGGGTGGTGAAAAGTGTAGGGGGGTAGGCCTACTATCCTGTTTATTAATAAATGTAAGTATTATAATTTAGTGCTTTGTTTACAATTGTACCGGAACTATATAATGGTAGTTGTTATAGCTACTAGAGAATTTAATAATGTACGACAAGAAGTAGGTAGTCCTTTTGTGGATAACTTTTGTGTTACTCTGCGACCATGTGAACACATTCAATTATAAAGTTAATGATGAGATAATAATAATTACAAGTGTTGCACTTGCATTTATAAATTTTTAAACATGAAGAAAATCATATCACACATAAAATAATGTCGATCTTGTTTATGTTTCTTATACAGATAAAACAAAAATAGCCAGTGACTTTGAGTGTTCATATAGTGTCCATATATATGTATTCTTCTAAAACCACTGGCGTCTCGCTGAAAATAAAATAATGAATGAATCAATGAAACATAATTATTTTTTAATATGTTCTATTCGTGGTGATCAAATTCATAATTTGCATTTAATATTTTGATAAAAAATAATACGATATGATAACTACAAGAACTTAATATTTGTTGGCTAACACATAAATTAGGTAGATAGGCATATTTACAATTTTATCTCTCATACACTACTGTATCATGTGTATACGGGGCAGTCGTGTCTCCAGGAGAATGATCTAAAAATTGTATCGCTGTACCTCTATCCTGTGCAAAGAAACCAAAAACAAATATCACTATAGCATAATTTAATCATTACGAGAACGCAATTCTGCTACGTAAGTGTACTGTGTAGCAACAACGATTTATGTTCTAGCGCTCATAGCGCATATTTTGCACAAGATATACTCTAGATTACCTTGCTCAGACATGTTGAAGTAACCCTGCTGCTTGTCTGTGGTTCAAATAGGAAAGGTTGGAATAGTTATTTAACCCAGTGGATTTGGTGTGGATTAAATACGAAATATTTCGATAACCAGTTGTTTTTCTGTAGGTTCAAGAAGGTTTAAATGGTTTAATAGCCCAGGTGATTTTCAGGTTAAATAAGAAGGTTGGGACAGTTATCTAGCCCGGTGTATTTGTTGTGGATTAAATATGAAGATTGGAAAAATAACCCAGCTGTTCTTCTGTGTGTTAAATAAGAAGGTTGTAAAATTATATAACCCAGGTGTATTGTAGTGGGCTAAATAAGAAGGTTTAGTCCGGCAACTAAGGGTTATGACCCAAAATTCTCCGATATAGTTTTTTTCTCTGCTGATTATTTATCTTTGGGGTCTAAATAGAGATATCTAGGGTGGTGTGGAGGGGTCACCCTTGAGCAATTTTAATTATTCAAGATGGCCGCCATGGACTCGAAAAAGCTCTGAAAACGTCTCAGTTATGATGTACTCGACTTTATAAAGGGCAAACACTTGGTTAATATGTCTTGTAATAATGTATGTTTGTCAAATTTTATTCACATAAATCTGTTTTACATCTCCATAGTTTGAAAATACAATAATGGACATGGAATCTAAAATGGCTGCCTTATTGCTAAAAGTTAAGTTATAATCAAATGAAAGAAAATTATATATGGGCAAACGATAACATTTTTGTTTGAAAAAAAAGTGAATTTGAAAAGTATCTAAACCACTACAAAAGGGATCTTAACCACTGAAGAAGTGATTACAACCACAATAAAAGTGATCTCAGCCACTTCTAAAGTAGTCTTGGCAACTGAAGAAGTGACCACAAAGTTATCTCAGCCACTACAAAGGTGATCTTGGTCACTAACAAAGTGGTGTCAGCCACTGATAAAGTTCTCTAAGCCAGTTTGTAAGTGGCCAAGATCTCTTTCATAGTGGCTTAGATACTTTTTAAAGTGGCTGTGCTCAGTTCTTCAGTGGCCAAGATAACCTTTGTAGTGGCTGAGATAACTTTTAAAGTGATTGTAATATTTTTTCAGTGGTTAAGATCCCCTTTGTAGTGGTTTAGATGATTTTAAAGTGGATGTGATCACTACTTCAATGGTCAAGATAACTTTTGTAGTGGCTGAGATAACTGGTTGTAGTCACTTCTTCACTGGTCAAGATCCCTTTTGTAGTAATTTAGATCATTTTTGAAGTGAATGTGGTCACTTCTTCAGTGGCCAAGATCACTGTGTAGTGGCTTGGATAACTTTTTTGAGTGGCTAACATCAGCTTCTTAGTGGCCAATTTCATATTTTTAGTGGCGGAGATATCGTTCTAAGGTAGCTGTGATCACTCCTTCAATGGCCAAGATCACTTTGTGGTGGCTTAGATAACTTTATCAGTGGCTGACACCAATTTGTTAGTGGCTAATATCACCTTTGTGGTGGCTGAGATAATTTTTAAAGTGTCTATGGTCACTTCTTCAGTGGCCAGGATCACTTTTGTAGTGACTGAGATACCTTTTAAAGTGGCTGTGATCACTTTTTCAATGATCAACATCACTTTTGTAGTGGTTTATATAATTTTTAAAGTGGTTGTGGTCACTTCCTCAGTGGCCAAGATCACTTTGTAGTGGTTGAGATAATTTGTAAAGTCGCCGTGATCTCTTCTTCGTTGGCCAAGATCACCTTGCGGTGGTCAAGATCCCTTTTGTAGTAGTTTAGATACTTTTTAAAGTGGCTGTGATCACATTTACAGTGACCGAGCTCACTTTTGTAGTGGCTGAGATAGCTTTTAAGTGATTGTAATCACTTCTTCAGTGGTCAAGATCACGTTTGCAGTGGTTTAGATCATTTTCAAAGTGGCTGTGATCACTTCTTCAGTGGCCAAGATCATTTTTGTAGTGGCTGAGATAACTTTTAAAGTAGTTTTAATAATCTCTTTAATGGTCAAGATTAGTTGTTGAAATAACTTTTAAAGTGGCTGTGACCACTTTTGACAAATAGCACCAGAGACTGTAAAAGTAATACCAAACATTTATACCATATAAAATTAACATGAGCGAGAAGTCCTGCTTGTATTCACTAAAAAAAGTTGGAAATTGTTCATATAGAGGGATAAAATACAAACTTAGTGCTTTGTTGTATACATTTCGTATTTAATAGAAATACAATATTATATATCTATGCAAAAGCCCTTGATAATAACTGTCAACTGATATCAAAGATGTTGCTATATTTTTTTAACTTGGGTTTTTCTTTTTTGTGTCGATATATACAATTTTTCAAAGAGACGGCGGCCATTTTGTATTTTTTTATTTTTTTATAATTTTTCATATATTATAAAAAAAATTGTAAAACATAGCTCTAATTTTGCTTGATGTCTATTATTTCGATGCAGAGTCAAGTAAAATGCACAAAATTGCATGTATTTTTTTAAACAGATGGCGGCCATTTTGTAATTGTCCTTCACACAAATTGTGTGAAATTTCAAAGCACACATAACATTCAAGCTTATTTATAAGCATATCTGGATTGCAAAACCGTGGCCCAAATGTGGATACATGTAAAAAACGTTTGATGAAATGGTGTTTCCCAACGGGGTTTTGTTGTTGTGGATTTCGCTGATGTTTCAAATTAAATTATGTTTAGGCATACATGAAGCTATATTACTTATTATACTGCAAGGATTTATATATCATAAGAAGCAGAATTCAATTACCGTTCATATGTTATATAGCCGTTGAGGTCGGTGTACCAGAGCAGAAATAACATACATTCAAGTAACCCTACCCCCTTATTTAAAATTGCGCGACGTTGTTAAAAACATATTTAGAGTAGGCCTACCTCTATATAAGTTGTCGAAATAGGGTTTGCATCCCTATATTTTCAATGTTAACAGTCGATTTAGTGTTCAGTATTTCCAAGGGCTTCAAAAAACTTAGTTTCGTTGAGATGTTGGGGGTAGGGTGCATGGTAGCCGTATGTTATCGTTTGCCCATATATAATTTTGTTTTATATGATTATAACTGAACTTTTAGCCATACGGCAGCTATTTTGGATTCCAAAATGTCTCCATTATTGCATTTTTAAACTCTGTAGATGTAAAAACAGATTTCTGTGAATAAAATTAGACAAACATACATTGTTACAAGAAATATTAACCGAGTGTTTTCCCTTTATAAAGCCGAGTCCATCATAACTGAGGAATTTTCAGAGCTTTTTCGAGTCCATGGCGGCCATCTTAAATAATTAAAATTGCTCAAAAGTGACACCTCCACACCACCTTAGATATCTTTATGTACACCCCAAAGATAAATAATCAGCAGAGAAAAAAACTAGATCTGATAATTTTGGGTCAGGCCAATATTGGGCATTCTGCTGCGGGATTAGTTGAAATATGTCTGGGTGCTTTATTACGTGTAGGCATAAAGGAGGGTGGAATTGTTGTTTAACCCGGGTTTTTTTCTGTGGGCTAAATAAATATGTCGGTTGAAAAGTTATAAAACCTACTTGCTTTTATTTGGGTTAAATAGATTTTCTGTGGGCTGGAAGCCACGAAGGTAGAAATAGGTATACAGTCTGGGTTATTAATTGCGGGTTAAATTAGAAAGTTGGAATCGTTATTTATCCCGGGTTGTTTGATGTGGAAATAGTTATTTACCCTGGATGCTTTGTTGTGGGTTAAATAAGTACATAGATGGATAGATATTGTTTATTTCAGTGACATGTAAATAACAACAAATACATGGGAACATGAAATATTGTTAAATGAAGTACCCAGCCCCCGAGGACTTATTAGTCACTATACATACATAATATATACAAAGGTGCAGTATAAGCTTGAAAAATAATAATAATAATAAAAAGCAAAACAATATAATGTGTGCTAGTTAAATAAGGCATGTTGCCGTTTATACCAGGCATTTGAAATGAAATCAGCTACACATTTAACAAATTTATCCTTCATTAAAAACGTTAATAAATCAATTCCTGACATGGCTGAATATTTACTACAGTGGGTTCGATCGAATTAATATTATGAAAAAGTGTATCTCTAAGCTTACTATAAAAATTGCAGGTACATAAAAAATGAATTTCGTCTTCTATTGCGTTTTCGTCACAAAAAGTACAATATCTTTCATTACTAGGGATCTGTCGATATCGTCCTGTCTCTGTTGCCAATGGTAAAACGCCACATCTAAATTGACTCAGTAATGATCTTTTGCTCTTAGGTAAAAGGGAAGACACATACAATTCTGTTTGATATACTAATTTGAATTTTACATAAGTTCTTAATTTTGGCTTGGAAACTATGGTGTTTCTCCATTCTGTTTGTTCTTTCTGTCTAATTTTATCCATTACAACAGAGACAGGAATATGTGTGTAATTATTTGTATTAATGTTAAAGTCTTCTGACAGTGATCTTATTTTTTTAATCCAACCGCCGTTGTTATGTATCAGATTTTTTTAAAGTTTAAAAGGCAGCCTTGATTGTTCCATTTTAATAATGCGGTTCCATAATTTAACAATTTTTATTATGTGTCTACATGAAGGTGATGTCCATCCCATGTCCCCTTGCATAGCACAAATTGGTGTTTTTGGTCCCAGGCCTAAAAAGAAACGTATCGCCCTATTTTGTAATTTATCTGACTGTTCAAACTTTCTAATTCCCCAAATTCCTGCAAAATAATCAGATATAGGTACCACCATAGAATTATATAATTGTGTGTATGTTCTATATCCAACATATTTCATTGATTTAAACCTCGAAATACATGATCCTAATGATCTTCCTGCTCTACTGCTTAAATCGTTTATACTTATTTTGAGGTCCATGTTTTCGTTAAAAATAAAACCGAGGTACTTATATTCAGAAACTATGTCCAGTTTATTCCGCCCTTCTTTAAAATTAAATGTTGTTTTATTTACAAGTCTTTTTCTAAAATGAACAATTTTTGATTTACTGGCATTAATACGAATGTGCCATTTCTGACACCAAGAACTTACGCAGTTAAGCAATTCCTGCAAGTCTGCTTCACTTTCAGCTATTAACGCTAAGTCGTCCGCGTATAGAAGATGAGATAATATTATATCCGGACCGATATGTACACCAACATTAAGAGTTTTTAGCTCGTTCGATAAATCATTTATAAAAATTTAAAAAAGAGTCGGGGATAAATTATCCCCCTGTCGATATAGTGTTAAAAGAGCTAGATAATATATTATTAAGCTTCACACACGAAGATGTTTGACAATATAAAGATTTTATAGCAAAATAAAATTTTCCATAAATACCGTTCATAATGAGTTTATAGAGCAATAAGTCACGGTTTATCCAGTCGAATGCTTTTTCAAAATCAATGAAGGAGACGTAGGTTGATTTTCGCTGATCAATTCGATCTTGTATAAGATTAGTGAGGACGAATGCATGGTCTTCGCATGATCTTCCTTTTCTAAATCCGTTCTGTTCTTCACATAGAACCCCGCATGTTTCTAAGTATTCGGATAGGCGTGAATTTAAAATTGACGAGTAAACTTTAGATACAGTCGATAACAAGCTTATACCTCTGTAGTTTAATTGTGTAAAAATATCTTTATCTATACCTTTAGGTATCGGCGTGATTACCGCCAGTCGCCATATGGATGGTACGACACCTTGTTCAAAACATTTTTCTACAATGGCCCAAAGTAGAGTTAAAAATGCAGGTTCTTTTAAAACATAATTTGGTATACCATCGATTCCGCATGCTTTGTTATTTTTTAATCCCTTTATTGCTTTTTCGACTTCATGAAAACCTATTTTTTCGTTTAGGAAATATATACTATCATTTGATTGTTTCATCTCACATTCAATACGGGACACATGTTCTTTGCATCTATCCCTAAATTCGACATCGATATCTCCATTAACTTCAGATGGATTATTATACAGGGAACTGAACTCACTGGCCCATACATCTAACACCTCGGATGGTTCAGTCACAAAAGTATCCCCTTTGCGAACTTTACACGGTATATTTTTATTTCTTTTCGGGACAAGGTTGTTTACCAGTTTCCAAAACTCAGTTGGATTGTTCCCCTTAAAGTGATCGATTTCAGCAATTTTATTTCTATTATAGATACGCTCTTTCCGGCGGAGACTCTTATCAAAGTTGTATCTCGATAATTTAAATTCCTTATGTAAGTTCAACTTAGCCCGATTTGAGCCAGTACATTACAAGTAACATTTTTCTTTTTCACGCATACATTTCCAAAGATGACCCAATTCGTTATCCCAGTAGGGCTTAGAGTGTTTGTGTCGTCTACGAACACTTCTACGAGAGTCTATTTTTTTATAGGTTGACATAGTTATTTATCCCCGGTGATTTGATGTCGGTTGAAGACGAAGATTGAAATAGCTCTATAACCCACTTGTTTTATGTGGGTTATATAAGAAGGTTTGTATTGTTATTTAGCCGGGATGTTTTCTGTGGGTTAAATATGTCGTTATTTGAATAAAAGGTGCAAATAGTTAAAAAGCCCAGTATGTGATTTCTGTGGGCTAAATAAGAAGGTTAGGATAGTTATCTAGCCTGGTGTATTTGGTGTGGATGAAATATAAAGGTTGAGATAGTTCTATATTACCCAGCTGCTTTTCTGTGGGTTAAGTAAGAAGGCTGTAAACGTTTATAACCCAAATGCATTGTTGTGGGCTAAATACGAAAGTTGAAATAGGTACTATATAGTCTGGGTTCTTAAATGCGGTTAAATTAGAAGGTTGGAATTGTTATTTAGCCCGGGTTGTTTGGTGTGGAAATAGTTATTTAGCCTGGATGCTTTGTTGTGGGTTAAATAAATAGGCCACATAGATTGATATAGTTATTTATTTCGGGTGATTTTATGTGCGTTGAAGACGAAAATTGAAATAGCTCTATGACCCACTTGTTTTTATGTGGGTTATATTATAAGAAGGCTTTTATTGTTATTTAACCCAGGTTTTTTTTCAGGATTTGAAAAAAATAAACGAGGGGGGGGGCGGCCCTCCAGTTTTTTGCTGGTATATTTAGGTCAATTTAGGTGACTTTTTAAAATAATCTGGCGAAAAAAACGGGGCCGTCCCCCCTCCCCCGCCCTGGATCTGCGGCTGGCATTTCCCGTCATGAGTTGACTATAGGCCTATATATACCCCATGTTGGTTTAATGTTGGCCCAGTGTCGTAGACGGTGGACCAACAATAAAGTAACCTTGGGTGAATGTATCAGATACTAAGCAATGTAAAATGCACATCGGGCGTCGTAATCAAATGCGGCCACGGACGATAATACGCGTAGTTGTCAATTCACATATATTTGGTAGTATTCCAGCTTTCATATTTTTTTGTAAATGTTGCAAGCGATAATAGATGTCATGTGTGAGGGATAGGCCTATATTTACATTGTACAAGTTTATAATTTCACGCGGCATAACTTACCTGTTAATTTTCATAAGGTCCTGATGTAGGCTATTCAGTTCCGTGAATGAGCGCCAAAAAACAAACATTGACAGCAGGGTAGAACGATTTTGATTGGTTGTCATTGTCGGGTTAAATAAGGGTTTTAGTCTTCTTGCACACCCCGTGACGGGGTAAATAGACACTCCAATTTAATTTATTTAAATCTTTGGAAACAAAGGGTAATGTGAATGTTATGAAATAGTCGGTCCCCAATGACGACCTGTTCGCACATATGCAGGCCTATGCTGCCGTACAAATGACAGTATCTACTTACGTTACAAGTAAGTAAATATTGCCTTTTGGCTTTGTAGAGCGGTACACATTATGATTGTATATGGCCCACTGTTAATTACACCTACTGCCGGTGTAACCCCCACCCTCTCACACCTCTTAGTCTTAGTGCCAGGGTTTATCTTAAGATCATGACCAACAACGAAAGATAAAAAGATAAGTAAATTAACTTGGCATTTTCAGGTTTCAAACACCTGTAATTTTATAGATTTGAAAACGCTGACAGGGTTTCGGAACCCCGTCAACCCGGTCTAAATCCGCCCCTGCGTGACATATGCATACTTTTATGACAAGGATCACTTTTATTGTCTGTCTGTCTGTGTCACGCCTCATATGTCTAAAGGCAGATGTACCATGGGTGTTCAAAAAGCTGAACTTTAAAAATAAATGTTCACAGTGCTTGAAGCTATGGATATAAATGGGTTATTTTCAAGTGAATACGTCATAAATTTAGGCATGCATTTAAATCAAGACATGAATTTCTGCCATTTATTGATGGTCCGACATCCCTGTGGTCAACCTTGGGAACATATACCCCCATATGAACCAGATTGTATTAATGATTTTGGCGAGTCAAAATCTTAGCAATGTTTATGCTTGTTTAGAGAGATTTGGTGAGCACCATGGCCAAACACTAGTTGAAATAGTGTAGGCCCTATTACAAAAAAATGAGCTAAATTATCCAGTTCACATGGTCTCACTATCCCAAATGACAGTCCCATTGAAACGCATAGATAATGCCAACATTTCAAGGGTAGAAATCACCACTTTCGTCCCTAACTACCCCCCTATGTGACACACCACAATATAGCCTAAACTGTCCTTTTTCAAAAACAGGCCCGAAGAAAAGACACATATCTTTCTCACCCCCTGTATCCATCCGAAAATGTCACAGCTCAGTATACTTCATGTCACGCACCAAGAAAACAACATTCCTCTATTTTTTGTAATTCGCCAGAAGCGAAAACAACCGTGTAAAGCAGTAATTTATGACGGACTGTCCAGTCAGTAGACACCCCCTTTGATTTCGGCTCCTTTAGGGTGGTGAGACCATATTATTTTCTGACAGCAATATTAGACGCCATCCGGAATAATTAAAAACAAAACTGAATTAATCAATAAGCGTGCTTCGTTGAACAGTCCTTTCTCTGACGGATGAGCAAAACAAGACCAGTTTTCAAAATATTATGAATCATATTTTTCCTTTTTACGATTATGAAAGAAATAAAAGGAGATACGATTATGAAATTTTATCTGTAGGCTACTGGGCAAAGGCGGTAGTGTCTGGCATGGCGTGCGAGCAACATTTTTTTCTGTTAGGCCACTATGTTTTATTTCTCTGTTTTAGATGATAAAAAATCTGAAATCTAATAAGAAAAAGAAACATTGAACCTATAATGTAATTATACAAAGTTAATGAGGGCGACGAAAAAAAGGAGAAAAAACCCAACACATCTTGAAAATGTTTTTTCATCTGCTGAAATGAACTTGGTTTTTCGAAATGTTTCTTTTTATATCCCGAAATTTACTGTTTTTTCCGGAAATCGGCAACAATCCAATGCGCGCGCAGGCCAGGCATATGTTTTTTGGTAATGCGCGGCCTAAATCTAATGCGCGCGCTCATCCAAAGCAGAGAAAAAACTAGTGGCCTTAGTGAAAAAAAAAAAAAAACAGATGGCTTGTCTAGCGAACTGGAACGAAGACAGTAAAATGTTAGTTATCTCGTCACGTGCCAACAGACGCGGATGTCCGCATGCGTGTTCTGTCACTGTGACATCGTTGCAGATGGAAATCTCAGTGAGGTAACGTTTTTACACGCCATGCAGAAGTTCTGGAATTGATTTGGACTGCAGAACTTCGTGTTTTCTTGTGTCTACACAGATTTTGGCACGACATCAATATTTAGACGACGTTCTGTAGTTAACCTGACCGGCCATTCTACTGTTCATGCAGAGCTTATTATTATAGAAAAAAAAATATTATAAGATATAACAAGACACTTGTGTTTCCAGTAAGAAACTCTTTACCCAGCAAACACAAGACGTCCAACCAACGTCGATACAATGTCAGTTATCAATCTGCGACGCTGACCCAACATTGAACCAACCATGACATCTGAAGTATACGGTATGGGAGGTAGCACCACTTAAAAACTTAAAACAATCTAATGTATGACAGGTAGCGCCTACTGGAGCACGCCTTATATATACCCCTACCTGGTGAACATTGTGTACAGGTTTGAATTAAATCTACTGAAAACTCGAGGAGATATAACGTTTTGTAAAAATACATCCGCAGCCCTGTAGCCATAACTGCACTGACTAGGTCCATATGAGCATTATAGATGAATTTTAGTTAAATAGCGTTTGGCGCAAAGTGATTCTTGAAAGCTTAAAAAGAACGTTTTTTCTGAAATATGTATCGCCACCTGGAACATAACTAATATGCATCTTCACCTCGTGAACATTATGTAAAAGTTTGACAACTGGCCTTCTGATTGATGAGGGTGGGGTGATACATCCTGTCATTGGCAGGTGTAGTTCCCACTACCCCTGCCAGTGATGAGCCTGTTTAGACCTACATATATTTGTGATCCCACCCCGGGGGACAAACGTGCTCGATCGCGTGCGACACCCCTCAAGATTAGACAAAAATGGATGATAATGACCCAACGTTGAGGGCAGCACTAGGTTCTTGCCATCTGCGAAATGTTATCTGTTCAGCTCATCGTACAATAATAGAATGTGTACAACTGGATTATACAGTCAAATATTGCCACCTCTGATTAAACATTGAATGATAAGTGCCTAAAACGGGGGATTATATCAACTAATATATCAAAAACACTATAAACGGTGGCTAAACTCTATTCCTGTGGTTTTGTATCGATATAATCCCCCTAATTATCTACATAGGAACGAAAACGCATGAAAAATATGTGGTTTATTTTGAAAAATAATACGTAGTTTCGAGATTAAATGGGCTCATATCAAATTGAGAAAACAATTAATGTTAACAGAATGTTATTTGTGTCTATATTTATAGGTAAAACATGTATGCTATCGTATACTTGAATTAGAAATGCTTGGTTAACATATTTATTGCAATAAAAGCTTTATTTGTTCTACATGCATCACTTTCATAATTTTGGGCACAGTTTGAAATGTTGGGGCAGCTGGGAGCCGCGTGGAGAGGGGTGCTCAAATAGTTGGAGAAGGCCTCGACTCATTTAGAGGTAGAGTGAGAAAGAATACATCTGAAGACTGCAGGATCGGGTGATCGTACATGGGTGATTACTAGTTGGGTCATAGACCACGGAGTTCAGAACTACGTTTTTAGATCGTTTTGTCTTTTTTTGGGTTTAAACTAAAAAATGTACCTCTGAAAAAAAAGTGTGGGTGGAATTATTGACTGCAATTTTAAAAAGGGTGACAAACTCGAATAATGAAGAATTCCGGGGTATGAATATGTGTCAATTAGTAATATAGTTTAATGTAGCTAATAGCTATGTACCGGTATAACCTGAACATGTGCACAACTCAATTTTATTATTAAATTTATTAGGCATTATTACTGAAACAATATTAG
This sequence comes from Flabesymbios commensalis, assembly GCA_964017125.1. Lineage (NCBI taxonomy): Eukaryota > Metazoa > Annelida > Polychaeta > Terebellida > Flabelligeridae > Flabesymbios > Flabesymbios commensalis. Next base: position 34,445,977 of record OZ024917.1, on the reverse strand, counting down.
ATAACTTTCCATCATGTCTCTTAGCAACCATTTTTGTGTGTCTGATCTCGGGAACTCTCACATTCTATATCAGTGCCACTATCACTATCCGAGCTGGCTGTATCTCTGCAATGATTATCACACTCTGGTAAGGTTTCACGGGTGTCATATATTGGCCAATATGGCTATTTTGCTTTTGCTATGATTATGTAAAGTGGCATTTTACCACAAAAAAATCAATCAGACCCAAACGATGAGCCTACACTGCAAAAAAATGAGCAAAATCAGATAATTTTTACTTGTTTGATGTGTTTTATACCTTTTTTTGGACAAAAATTGTGTACTGTGTACTGTCTGTGTACTGTGTACTGGATATGTAATTTATCTGTGAATTATGTATGACTCATGTGTTTACTGCTATTCTGCCAAAAATATAGCAGAAGAAAACATTTTGCCATTTTTGTGATTTTTTCCGTCAAAAAATGTCCTCTCCGAATAGCACATCTCTAACAATGTCTATTTTTTTTAATTAAAATACATAATAAAGTTGATTATTTGATGTTTATGTAACTGTGAATGTGTGTTTAAAAAGAATACATGGAAATTTTATTAAAATATGATCAACTTAAAAAGTTATTTTCACTTCAAAATCCACATATTGGCGTCCTGTCAAGAAATGTCATCTCCGAACAAAACAATTTTTAGTGTGTCAATAATTTACAAGTAGCAATACAGCAAGAAATCATATTGATTTGCCTAAGGTGTGTCTTAGTGCACAAAACTAACATACTTTTCTATGTTTTTCTCCTCTGATTTACCTTCAAATTTCCATGTCAAAACAAATGTCCTCTCCGAATAACTAGTCCTTGTCTACAAATGGTGTCTTATAATACACAGACTAAACATGTCTTCATCTCTGTTATTGGTTCTAAAGTGATCATACATCCAAGGATCAATGAGTTTATAATCTTTGTTTAATAAACAATGGTTAAGTGAATATTCTTCATGGCTTTATGTCCATGAGAAATTCTGACAAAAATTGTCCTCTCCGAATAAAATAAATATACATTATTTTTGTTCAGTAAAGCATGATCTGGTTTATCTATACCGGAAGTAGTAGCATTGTGATATTAATGCATATATTAGCTATAATTCTTTGGCTATATATTTACTCATTTTTTAGGCATGTAAAAAAAAATGGCCCCTACGAATGAAACGGAAAGATTGTATTCGACGATTTTGCTCAGAATTTTATTATTATCTCAATTGTTGTAGTAATTTATGTACTGTTGGGAGTTAATCAAGTTATATAAAACATTAAAAAGGGCAAGGTTTTTTTTTATAAAATTTCATAAAAATATTATTTTACTATTCGAAATGCTCAGTTTCATTGTTGAATTTGAAAAAAAAAGACTAAAAAGAACTTTTTTATACTATTTTAATGGGCGGAAGTCCATGTAAGATTGCTTGAACTAGTTAAATAGTGAGGTAAAACCACACAAAAAACATTTCATTTACTACAAGTAAAAAAAATGTCCTCTCTGAATAAAAAAAATGAATATTTTAACACTTCTTCGACAAGTGATATTTTATTGACTACAATATTTACAAGCACAATTTTTTAACACAGCATGTGAAATATAATCAGTTTTAATTTAATATTGTGCTATTTGAAATAATTGATGTGTATTGATAAGTGAAACATTGTGCTCTACCATGGATTTAAATTTTACTGTACCGTTTTTATGCTAAAAAAATAATTAAAATTAAAAAGGTATTATGTTTTTTAAAAAGGTGCTTTAGTATAAGTTATATGACAACTGTGATCAAAATGAAATAAATAACTATTGTGAAACAGCATTTTTGTTGAATAAAAAGGGCTCTAAATAAAGCCGAAAATAACCTTTAAATTGTATCGCAATTGAATCAATCGAAGCCTATAGAAAAAAAATCTATGATAGTTGTAGGTCTAAAAAATTACATACATAACTCTGAATATATACATATAAGCGAAAAAAAAGAAAAAGAGAGCAATCAAACGATTTCAGATTTTTATTAGAATGAGACACTTTCATGTACCCTGATTTATTCAAAGTGTTCAAAGCAGTAGGTGAGATAATTCAATTTGTGGAACAGTGAATCGGAATCTGGGGGGGGGGGGGGCGGTTGGTGGTTAAAGTATGATTTTGTGAGAAAAATATGTTTCATGTTATGTTTCATCAAGTAGAGATTGGATAGAATACCTACAGATGAAAGAAGATATCTGGCTTTGGGGTCCTTCTTTAGCTTTTTCATCAGCTGTTTTTGCCATGACCATACTGGCCAGGTATGTGTTATATCCTTAATATAATGGGCAGCTATTATATTATCACTAATCACTCTATCTACCAAATCTTTGCAAATTACCCACCCATCTTTTCCTTTTAGTAACAAATCACATGCAACATGTTGTAAAACGTGCAGCTTGCACGTAAACATCAGTCTCCTCTTTACCACTAACTACAGGGATATCTGGGCGTTTGTGCCTCATGATAGAATATATGGTCAGAATCATAGAATCAGCTTATGTGTGGTCAAGGGCAAACGGTGGTAATTCTGAGTTTGCTGAGATATCTGGGGAAAACAATTTCCCACAGAATAAACAATCTGACAGTTAGGTTGTTTTATGCAAGACGGTTCTTGAATAACCTCTGGAGAAGGATTTTATTTCTAGCATCCGATGGGAAAGCATGACATTCTGTGGGCTAGGCATTGGGTCATTTGGTTTGGGAAATGTGTTTCCAGCACCTATGTAGGGGCCTACTGGGCAGCACGTCGTTCATGTTCTTCGTCTTTGATTGAGTATGGCTTGTTGTAGATGACAAGAGAGACGACAAGCGAGATGACCTTCTCCAAATAATCTAGCCAGATATATGAACGGCCATATCTCTCCTCACTGAATCTCGGTTCTTCGCTGTTGTTGTTGCTGGGCGCCATAGAAATCCCATATCAACAATGCTACTGTAATCTGTTGGGATGGGATGGTTAATGTTTTTAGATATAAATGATCCAACAATGTGCTCTTTGTTGAGTTTGTTTTGGTAACCATCTGAATAATACATTGACAGACATTCATCTGTTGGGCGAAATTCTAAGATCTGCACGTGTAATCTGTAAAGCGTCTCGTTTTAGCAGATCTAAGCCTTCATACCTCTTTAATTATTTAGTCCCAATTCAAAATTCAAGACTGCTTAGATCCTCCAACACAAATATGTTAACTGTTCCACGTTATTGAACAAAATGGGGGTCAAGGGCTTTTGCAGTTGCAGCTCCCTCCACCTGGAATTCACTGCCGGTTAATTTGAGAACTGCGAGTACAGTGACCTTATTTGAAAAAATGCTGAAAACTTTTCTTTTTGATTCGCCCCCCACCTAGTTCCTCGGAGATCTGACGCCCAGTCTACGACTTAGACTTTCGACATTGAGTTGTTTTCAATTTAGTTTCTGCGCCTCTGAGCTCGTATCTCCGAGGATTTAGGCGCTATAGAAGTTACCGAGTTGATTGATTAATAGTTTTGCTGATCAAGATTAGGTTTGTTCATGTACTCTGATGTGAAGCATGGGGTACTGAATGGTTTTATGTATATCTCATTTTAAGGAGGGGGGGGGGGTGAAATTTTATTTTATTTGCTTTTTTACTGCTTGGCAGTGCACTTAAAATGTTATTACATGTTTATATAGAACAGTTCTTGAAATAAATGATTTGTTAGCGCAAAGTCTGCCCGAAATTAGTTATTTTATAAAAATACTCCACCCCTCCCCCACCCCCGGACTAACTGCTATTTAGGCTGTGCAACCCTATTTCTAACCACATGTGCTAATAATGATTGTTTTCATGTACAATTGGCCTCAAACATTTATACCAAAGGCAGCTATTCATACCTCAATTTCATCATAACTAACATGTTACTTAAATACATTATATGTCGACCGTACTGGATTTTGATGTAACAAGACATATCAGAATGTAAAACGTTATTGAATAATTGATTTATTTGTCCCCAAAGGCCATTAAATGTGTATTTCATTAAAAAAATGTTATAAGTCACAAATTTACTTGATCTCATGATTTGAGTTTACCAGCCTCTTAAAAGTGCCGTCATAAATTCCGCCCACACGTTTTAGCTTTTAGCTCGTTTAGCTTAAACAAGAAAATGACAAACTAAACTAAAAAATGTAGTGCTGATCACCGTGGTCACGGTACTTAGGAATATGACCCAGCTATACTGAGAATGTTTATCTTCGCTCACCCAATGAGGGGTTCTGGGGATGCCTAGAGGATTTACCCCCAGACACCAGAGAGGATGGCCAGAGACTTCAGTTTCGCTGTGCAATTCAATGCTGAGAACTGTGATATTTTGCTCATGTCATCTATTCTATGGATCTAGACCAACAATGGTTATTGGAATGAAATCCATTCACTCCAAGATTTGACCAAGTGCCATACTCGATATTGCCGGACTCGTTTGAAAATAAAAATAAAAAATTAGTTTACATATAATGCTAAAAAGAACATGAACCATCTCCACAAAGTCAATCGCATCGTGCATTTTTTTAGAATATGACATAATTCGATACTGTGAAATAGAATACATGAAATGTGTTGTCCCAACCGTAACTAATTATTGTTTTTAAAACCCACGTTTTGGAATTTGAAATATTTTAGAATACATTTGTTATAAAAATATGGAAACCCTCAAAATCAATATGTTAACACACCCCTCGTTATGTTTTTTTATTATTGTGCAAAAAAAGTTTATCCATTCATATGACTTAATCCACTCACATATGAATAAATAAATGAATAAATGAATAAATGAATAAATGAATAAATGAATAAATGAATAAATGAATAAATAAATAAGTGAATAAATAAATGAATACATAAATAAATAAATAAATAAATGAATAAATGAATAAATGAATAAATGAATAAATGAATAAAAGAATAAATGAATGAATAAATAAATAAATGAATAAATGAATGAATAAATGGATAAACGAATAGACGAATAAATGAATAAATGAATAAATGAATGATTGAATAAATGAATAAAGGAATAAATGAATAAATGGAAAAACGAATAAACGAATAAATTAATAAATTATTAAATTAATGAATCAATACACTAATAAATTATTAAATGAATGATTTAAAATCCGAACTCAGGCGTTCTGAGGCTCGGTCACGGAGGCTCCCTGCAATAGGAGATTTTCATGCGTGAACGGGAAAGAAACATTTTTTTTTGAGACCAGAGTGGAGATGAGGACGAGCTCGCGAGACCCTACTTTACAGATATGCATCCTTATACATTTACACTTACACTTGGCCGGACTGAGCAACGACCATCATAATGAACACATTCAGGACAAATACATGACAAAACGAATTTCTGACAGATATATGAATGAATGAATGGATGGGGTTTTTTAGGCCACCTTTGTGCACATAAAGGCTAAACTGGGACATGATCGAGAACCTACTCAGGATGGTGAGATAATGAGATGATGTGGCGACGGCGACAGATAAATACCGTCTTCTCGACCGAGCTCACTTGGGCCTGTTTCGGGCCGAACGGATTCAGGGGTTGACGAACCCCCGCTTCCATTATGCCTAGCGACTCGCTGAATTCGCGCTTTTTCTATCACTTTTGACTCACTCTTCGTTGAGGGCGGACGTCTGGTCTGCCGTTTGTTGAACCAGCCAACATGGCCTCGCCGTCACTCTCTTCCGCAAAATAGCGCACGCGTTATTTGACAATGACTGAAATCTGCAATAAAGGAAGAAAGAAAGAACTCATACTTGTTGTGAACTTCGTTTAACCCTTTGACTTCCAGGCCGGAGTGCATGCCAGGATCCAGATATACTGGTGTAGGAGTTCTATTTTTCGTCATTTGAAGCTGGAATTGCTAACGCAATTTCCAGCTTCAAATGACGAAAAATACATAAATGTAGTATATATTTGACGAAAATTTGTGTCATTTTATGGTTACGTTCATTGACGAATGAGGACGGAAATTTCCGTCATGTATGGTAGTGAAAGGGTTAATCGACCCCTGCCGACCAGGCAGGACTCTAAGAATATAAAGTTGGGCTCAGTGGAATTTTCCCCATCGACCACAGCGAGCAGCTGTTAAGCCCAGTGATAGTTACCCCCAGTTTCACGACGCGATACTGACACTGCCCTCCAGACACATAATTTAAAAGTTTCGACTTCTAGTGGATAAAGATTACTTGAAGTGGGTGGAAAAATAACTAAACTTTCCATGTATTATTGGTAAAACAGTTTCATGGAGATTCTCCTTTTAATACCTCTAAGTTGTAGAAAAAATAAGTCTGTTTTCAGGGATGTAAAATTATGATTTGATGCATCGTGAGGGCTTAAAGGCTTAAACTTTAATATTTGTAAATCCTTTGTCTCAAATCAAACAAATATGAGTATTTTCGATCACTTGATGTTGTGGATCGCGATAGCGAGACACGACCTCAAGTGGTTGCAAATTTAAAATTAACTTAACAGGATAAGGGTTTGCCAATACACTAACTAGACTAGGCATATTTTCAAAATATCAGAAACATGGAGGCATTTTTGAAGAAAAGTTGGAAAACCAGCTTTCTAACCTAATTGGGGTATTAGCAAAAAAAACTTTTCAAGCTGGAGGTTGGAGTTTAGTTACTCAAAAATCTAAATCGAAATGGCCGCCATTTTTCACCGATAATTTAATTATTTTGAAAAATATGTTCTTTTTTAAAAAAATTTGTGTTGGATTTTTTTGGTTAACAATTTTCCCAACCTACGTGGGTTATGCTAAATTAAAAAAAAATAGCTATGACCTAAATATTGGGGTTCGGACATTAGAAATCAAAATACAAAATAGCCGCCAATTTTAATCTTCATGTTTAGTCATGGACTCTTTCACCAAGATGTGCATATTGATACAAACCCACACAATTTGGCACAGGGACTCCTTATAAAAAGCTTTCGATTTTTTGTTCTGAGGGACAAAAATCCTCTTCTATAAGAAGCCTAATTTGCATAAGTACAAGATGACCGCCACATGAATTGTCAATTATGGGATTATGTATCATAACTTTGGACCAAAAAAGATAGAGAAAATGAATAAGTTATCAAAATAATTATCAAATTATCAAAATGAATTGCAACAATTCACAATCACGTAGGCTATATAATGATGACAAAGGTCTCATTTGCATAAATGCAAGATGGCCACCATGTGATTTGCAGATTATCACATTATGCATCATAACGTTAGAACAAATGAAGATAGAAACATGTATAATGTATCAAAATATTTAAGATTGAAATTTCAAAACCGTGCATGTATATGTCAATGGCAATAGTCTATTTTGCATCAATTGAAAATGTCCGCCATCTTATTCGCCAATCATCACATAATGCAATGATAACATGATTATTAAATGTATTGTAACTTAGCAACACAAATGTGTGAGATGTAAACATAATCAACATTAATAATTTATTATATACCGTGTATGTACATGATAATATTAAAATGCCAATTTGCAGCAATTCAAGATGGCCGCCATATGATTTGCCAATAATTATCACATATCAACTGAATGGCTTAGTTGAGCCATTCAAACTGAGCCTAGCATTAATTGGGTCATGGGTGGACTACTATTATTTATCCTACGGTAAAATGAAAAATAAGATCCTCCTGTGGTCTAAGCATGATTATAATTTGTATTTGTTCGCACCTATCCAGTACACACGCGACATTAAACCCGTGGAGGCTGAATTGTGGGACAGTATTGTCAGAATATGACACCATAATGTTAGGATGTGGCATAATAATGTAAATGATAGCATTATTATATCAAGATATGAGATTATAATGACATTATGTATATGACTGTTCAATGTCTTAAAAATTGGGAGGGGGGGTGGTGGTGTCGGAGATACTATTAATTAGCATCACGACATGCCATTAAAATGACGAAGGATTGGAGGATATGGTGATATAATCATAATGTGGCATTGTCATCTTATTTTTTAATAGGATGTGCCATATCATCAAAATGGAATATCCTAAAATTAAAAAGTATTTTTGTGGTGTTAAGGGTCCTATTTGAACATTATAAAACCATATTATGAGGTTTAATTGTCATATCCTAATATCACAATCCAATATCCTGACATAAAACTGCCATATCATGACTTTCAACTGTTACGTATTCTATTTTAATATCACAGTATGACATTATAATACAATATTCTGCCATTATATAACCCTATCGTCACATTTTATTGCCACATTTTGATGTTAAAGTGGCATATAACAACTTTATGATTTTTATTTTTTATAAAAAAATGTTATATTCATATATAAAAGTGCCATATCTTGACATTAAATCGATATATCGTGATGTTAAACAGCCATATCCTGGTATTATAAAGCCATATCCTGACAATATTATGCCATACTCGTGTCCTTTTAGTGACATAACGTGATGTATAACCAACATAATTATCATGGCTTAATAATATTATGACATTATAACGCCATTTTGTAATGTCAAAGGGCAATATTTAAAAATACCATATCATGGTGTTAAATTGTGTTATCCAGATATTACAATGCAAAATCCTGATACAGAAATGTTATATCGTGATTTTATACTGTAACGTATCCTATGGCAATGTCATATTCTGTTATCATAATACCATATTATTGTATTATAATGTCTGGTTCTGACATTCCAATGCAATAGTATCACAGTACAATGCATAATTGGACGTCAAAGTGCCATATTCTTACTTTATATATATATGTATATTCAAATCCCATAACTGACTTTAAAATTCCATATTATGCTATTAAACTGTCATATCCTGATATTACCTGATCCTACAGGCCTTGTCATTTTAATAGCATATTGTCACGGTAAGTACTGGTATTGCTGACACCCACCTCCTACTCCCACATTTTAAAAAACCCAGCAGTTAAATACATAATGTCATTAGAGTGCCATATATTGACATTATAATGTTATTCTTTGCACTATTATACCATATAATGACATTATAGTGTCATATTCCGATATTTCTGTCCCAATAATGAGCATTCACATGTCCAATATCGTACGTTTGCTGGATAGGTACGAAACAATGCTTACTCCTACGGAAATTGCTGCTAAATCTAAAGGGTGTCGACCGCAGGAGGATTTAACATTTGCTTTAAGCAGAGGCTTATAATAGTACTCTATCCTTTAATAATTAACCTTTTACCGCCAAATTATTCAATTTGAATTTTCACCCACTTGAAGTTGTGTCTTGCTGACGCGATCCACAACTTCAAATGAGTGAAAATTATTCAGCTTTAACAAAATGGCGATCAACTTTTTTCAAATCTTGTTGGTTGATGTCACATTTTATCTTTAACATATTTAAAATGTGGTACTCAATGTGCTAATAAAAAATGAAAACCCGAATATATGCGGCACCGGCGGTGAAAAGGTTAAAAGAGTGGCTCAGTCTGCCTCCTGGAGAGCAAAGCGAATCATTACCTTCATTCATGTGTTATGTGAATACAGGGCACAATACCATACTTCAGAAAAAAACAAATCTGTTCAACAATATTGATTAGATATCACAAGCAAAATGTGCCACCAGCAGTAGCAGTTCAATTGTTCAATTATAATGTGCATTATTTTAATGATGTGCGATATCAATAATTGTTGTTAGAAACGATAACCCAGACAAAACACTTAAGCTTATCTAAACTGAAAAAATGATTTTTTTTGCTGTATACGTATGTGCACCCTAACCAATAAAATACCTTAAAAGACAATGATCTGTGCTATTTTGATGGATAATGTACAGTAACATGTACCTTGCTTCAATTGTGTCTTTTCAGGGAGAGAATGAATGAAGCAAATATTTGTCATCAAAAGAGCAACTTAGAAAATCACAACTTGGTGTGTTTTTATAGTTTTTTTTATACATGAACAAAATTCCCTTTTTTGTGCATGTATGTTTCTTCAGAAATAGGGTAAAAATGTTGCTCTCCAACTTTTTCTCAAAAATGCCAGCAGCAATGTTAATACGGATATTAATCCCATTTTGTGCCTAGTCTATACAGGGTCCCCGCCCATATCGACTGACATCCTTGGATAGCTGTTGATGAGGTGGGAAAGACACCACGTTCTTCGCCCATCAATCACAAGGCGCAGATCCAATGTTAGCTGGATACTGGACCATCGTCTGCAACGCTGGCCCACACTGGGTCAACGTCTCGCAAAAACGATACGTTAAACCAATGCCGATTTAATGTTGGCCCGCCGTCTCCGACGTCGGCCCAACATTAAATCGGCATTGGTTTAACGTATCGTGTTTGCTGGGTAGCGGATCATAGGGTGGGGGTGTTTGGTGCGTGAGCATTACAAGCAATGAGCTCATTATCATTTCATTGCACGAATATCTGGGAGGCATCACATGGGTTGCTTTGTGCATTTCTGACGATAGCTTGACCCTTACAACGCTGCAATACATTTGTGTTAATTAATTATGCGGACCAAAGGGTTTTTTAAATAAATTATTTGAAATCATCATGTCTTAGTTAGCTCTGTCCGCTTTATTTGAATACGTATATGTTATGGGTTACGGTCATTATCAATATTTTAATTCTTCAGGTGCGGGGACCGTCTTTGGATGTATGATTTGGACGTCTAAATACGGGCCCCGCGCTGAAAGGGTTAATGATGGCTGTTCAATGAAATGCTCAAGGTCAATTAGAGCATATCTTAGAGAGGTCAGCCATTGCCCCTCACCTCTGGCGGATGTGTCGCTGAATGGCTGATCTCTGTTTATCAGGCTCCTGGACATTTGTCTTCTGAAACACATGCGTTGTTGTCTTGCCTTGTGTACAGGTCATTACAATACCTCACCACCATTATTATGAGGTTGATACTAGTACATGCATGGTTCATAATCTCGAGTTGTTAAGCTAGAAATTATAATTCTGGGATGAGAAAGGCAGCTAACCTGCTTAATCTACCTCAATCTTTAAACAGAACCCGTAATATTCGCTCCTCAGTTAATTGGTTGTTCCCAGAGTGATTTCTAAGATGGGTCAAAGGGCTTTTTTGGTTGCGGCCCAACCGCTCTGGAATTGTATCCCTCTTGAGATTAAAAAATCCAAATCTTCAGAGTCATTTCGGAAAAAATTGAAAAATTTATATTTATACCAAGCTTTTCCATCCTAAATCCTATGTATCCCGGCATGCTGGATCTACGAATTGGAACGGCAAACGGACACTGATAACGAGCCTGATTCGGATTTTCAGCGCCTCTGAGCTCGGCACACCGAGGATTTAGGCGCATTAGAAGTTTTTTCATTTCATTTCATTAAATGGACTGACCTATGAACCAGGGGAGAGTGAAGTGGTTAGAGTGAAGTGGTTATGAAATTATATGCTGACGATGCCAAACTTTATCGAAATATAAAGTCAAGACAAGATGTACTTTCCCTTCAGAATGATCTTAATGCACTGTTTCTGTGGAATGAACTTCAACATATCAAAATGTAAATTCATGTCGATATGCCGTAAAGTAAAAATAGATTTTGACTACTCCATTGATAATAATATCTTATCTAGAGTAACTGAATTTAATGATCTTGGAATAACCATCACTAGTAAATTATCTTGGTGTGAGAATGTGAAAACTGTTTCATCAAAAGCCCATTCTATGGTAGGAATGATAAAACGTTCTGTTGGCTTTAATAGCCCCATTGATGTTAAGTTAAGAAGTATTCTTGAGTACTGTAGTCCGATGTGGAGTCCTAATCATGTTAAAGACATAATCAAATTAGAACGGGTGCAACGTCAAGCTTCAAAATTCATTCTCAATGATTATGTTTCACCCTATCACGAAAGATGCACAGCATTATCTATCTTGCCTTTGTGCTTCCGTCAAGAAATAATCGACTTGTGTTTTTTATACAGCTACCTTCACGGTAAACTATCTTGTGATTACTCTAGTAATTTTGAGTTAGCTTGTCCGCATAATGGCCTCAGATCTGCTCAACAGGGTGTTCTATTCAAATGACCTCTGTGCAAGACTGTTCAGTTCCAATGTACTAATTTTTATCGCACTGCTCGCTTATGGAACACTTTACCTTTTGTTATCCGAGATGCTAGTAGCTTGCAGATTTTTAAGAAGAACCTGAATGAATTATATCTCGCCATGGTAAACTTATTTGATGTGAATAATCGATGTACCTGGAACCTGGCTTGTGCTTGTGTAAATTGTCGAATATAGCGGAACATTTTGTGTCTTAAACGACCTGTGCAATTTGAATCGGCTGTGAGACGGCTATTTGAGCTGTCACCAGCCACTCATGACTAGGGACGGAGGGCTCCGTTGTCGATACGCATGTGTTGGCAGATGACAAACCGCCCCGCCTTACTTATACTCGTGTATTGAATATATATCTATATATTTAGCACAAATGGCACCTTAAGTGATCGACCTATGAACGATAATCTGCGAATGTTGCATTGTGTTGTCTGCCTGGCTCGAATTTAGGCCGGAGCTTGTCATGATCTGACTTAGAGTATTACCACATGGCATGGATGGCTGTTCCCCTCAAAATTATTATTTGTTTTTTTTCTGTTTTATTTTTAGGTTTAGTTATTTTTCAGTAGCCTTTGTTTCCAGACCAGGTGGGTCCTTATGCTGAATTTCAAAGATCTCTAATCAACTGATTTACTTCTTGAGTTTGGGATTGTTTTTCCTCCAGTCTAATATTGCATATGAGGTACTACTCAGCATATTTCGGCTGTGCGACGGCTATATGAGCTGACGTCAGTAGATGTATTCTAGGTTTATAGTATTACTTTTATTTAGGGATGTATGTAGGCCTATGTTATAATTAAGAGTGCCATAAGTTTTTATTGTTTTTCCTTTTCACATATCCTAGTTGTATGTCCTTTGATATTATAGAGGTTTTAATTGGGTTTCTACGCTTTCCAGAGTGTCCTTTTTTGCTACACGGTGTAGAGCACAGTGTAGCTACATGTATTTTATCTCTGGTTTTGGTGCGGGAAACAGATGACAGACAATTGTCGGTTATTTTATTTTATGTGTACAAATCGTAAACTTTATAATCTATACTATGTACATTTTTAAATTGCTATTGCTATTTTAAACAATGGATATTATTTTATTCTATAATTTTTAATTCACGTATATGGTTGACAGGCATTGTAGAGGTCGTCTCGACCTGTTCCCGTCAACCAAAGTTAATAACATGTTCAAAAAATGATAATAATAATTATAATGTACAATTTTTGCATGTTTTTAACTGTAAGTCAAATACACACCTATAGCTGGAACCTGCAGTGTTAACCCTTTAAGCCCCTACGATGCATTAAAGCATCATTTTACATCCCTAAAACACACTTAATTTTCGTACAACAAGGGGTATTAAAATGAAAATTTCAATGAAACTGGTATACCAATACATGACAATTTTCTTTAAAGGGACTGGCCCACGCTAAAATCATCAAAAAATCGGTGATTTTATTTTGGTTTCTTAATATGACCATATGATGTAAACATGTTCATAGACTAGAACTGCAATTTGTTTTTAATTTTTCTGCTGCGCATTCACCAGTTAGACTAGATATAGACACGGAATTCCCGTATTTCTAATTTTTGACATGGTTGTCAATAATTAGAAATCAGGAATTTTGTCTCTATATCTAGCCTAACTGGTGAATGCGCAGCACAAAAAAATAATAAAAAAATGCAGTTCTAGTCTATGGACATGTTTACATCATATGGTCATATTAAGAAGCCAAAATAAAATCACCGATTTTTGATGATTTTAGCGTGGGCCAGTCCCTTTAAAGGGACTGGCCCACGCTAAAATCATCAAGAAATCGGTGATTTTATTCCGGGTTCTTAATATGACCATATGATGTAAACATGTACATGGACTAGAACTGCAATTTTTTATAATTTTTGTGCTGCGCATTCACCAGTTAGGCTAGATATAGAGAGGAAATTCCTGATTTCTAATTATTGACAACCATGTCAAAAATAGGAAATGCGGAAATTTCGTCTCTATATCTAGTCTAACTGATGAATGCGCAGCACAAAAATTATAAAAATTTGCAGTTCTAGTCTATGTACATGTTTACATCATATGGTCATATTAAGAACCCGAAATAAAATCACCGATTTTTTGATGATTTTAGCCTGGGCCAGTCCCTTTAATTTTTAAACCACATCAAATCATCTTCATCCGCGGCTTGTAGTGGATGAAGATGACAATAGTAAATTCAGGATTGAAAGGGTTAAATTTACAATGGGAAGTGCAACTGGATAAATTATCATGTTTAAAAATAAACAGAGATTTAAGAAAGATAAGTGACTGGGGAAAAGTTTGGAAAGTAACTTTTAATCTTTCCAAAACTAAGTTTATTGTATTTTCACACCACCAAAGCTACCCAGAATATCCAGACGTTGTTTTTGATGGAGTTAATGTTGAGCGAACTATTGAACATGTGCATCTTGGACTAACAATAACTAGCAATCTCATTTGGAGAAAACATATTTTTACTGTTATAAATAAAGCAAGCAAGGCAATTCATATTTTGAATTTTGTAAAACACAGATTACCAAGATCAGGCCTTTCTTCTTTATATAAAACTACGATTTTGCCAATTTTAGAATACTGTGACATAATGAAATGATTCGGGCTTTAGGCCACCTTTGTGCACATATAGGCTAAACTGGGCCAGGAGAACCTCCTGAGGATGGTGGGATGATTGAGATGACACTGTCCTCCAGACATAGGATTCGAAATTCGAGCCCTGGCGGTCTGAGGCCGAGCACGCTACCTCTCAGTCACGGAGGCTCCCCACAATACTGACTTTCACACGTGGATGGGGAAGAAACATTTTTTGTTTCTTTGAAACCGCCGAGACCGGAAACCGAACCCCGAACTCTGGCGTGAAAGGTAGCGGTGCTAACCACTACCCTAGGGCCCCCGCCCACTGTGACATAATATACGATAACTGTACTGTCAGAGAATCAGCCGCCCTTGAACAGGTTTAACGGAGAGCCGCGCTAGTGTGTACTGGTGCGTATAAACACACACGTACCGACCTATTGTTAGCTGAGCTGGGGTGGTTGCCGCTCAAAGAGCGGCGAGACAACCACAAGCTATGTACTTTGTTTAAAGGTGATCTATCACCCCTTATATGGTATGAATAATTATGTCCTTATATGGGGTGACTGGCTATCATGTAACCCTCTCAGAGAGTCACATGATAGCCAATCACCCCATATATGGGGGTGATTAGCTATCATGTGACCCTCCGAGAGGGTCACATGATAGCCAATCACCCCATATAAGGAAACGTGTGCCCCATCTTGTGGCTACTTTTATTTATTTGTCACAAATGTATTCATACTATATAAGGGGTGATAGATCACCTTTAAAATGTCACGAGGTCTCACCCCACCTAATTTGACTGTTGTTTTGCCGATACAACGAGACATTGGTTATAATTTGCGTAGAACAGGAGACGGTTCTATGCCAATTATACGTTGCCGCTTGAGTTGTGTGAGAAACTCGTTTCTATTTTCCACAATGCGATTGTGGAACGCCATGAATCCTGCATTACGCTGTAACTGTAGCATTGAACATTTTAAGCTGAATCTCACAAAACAACATTTACGAACTACCCCTTTTTTTCCTCATTTATACTCTCGTTTTATCGGCAAAGCAGCGGTTAATCACACACGTATAAGACTTGGGCTAAGCGCCTTAAGTTTACAGCGTTTTCAGTGAAAACTTTGTTGACAACATGTCGTGTGACAAGTGTGGAGCAAGAAGAGAGGATGCTGCACACTTATTGTTTCATTGTCCAGCCTATGCTGTCCCTCGTCAGACACTGATTCAGTCATTACATCACATTTTACCTCACGATTTATTCAGACCTCTAAAACATCTTGAGCAAATCTTACTGTATGGCTCAAATGCCCTAAATTTGTCTGAAAATCTCACTATATTTAAATTGATTCAATATTTTTTACTAGCATCAGGTAGATTTGGTTAATTTTATTATTTTGAAATACTTTATGCAAATGTTTGTTTTTTCCACAGTGTCACCACCATCTCATGTTTGATTTGTTTTATTATATCATCTTCATCTTCTAACTATCATTTACCTCTTATATTATTATTATTACTGTTATTATTACCATTGTTATATCTTTATTATTATATGTGTATTGTTGTGAAGGAGAACAACTCGTGGCACTAAGTGCTGTTTGTAATCCTTGAAAAATAAATGAAGTTTCAACTAAACTAACTGGATAAATACAATAATTATTATTGTTTAATCTGAAGCTGTATGGCAGTGCTGTGGGGTTAGTGATATTACACCGTTACTGTCAATATTAAACGAATTTTAGCAAAACTATTTATAAGTTTTATATTCTTGGTTCTAGTCATATTTAAAAATACTAGGTCATGTCCTAGAAGCCAGCACGACATCAACCTCTATTTGCCATCAATTTGGCACCCTGGCCGAACAGGACAGAAAAACACAGTGTGCTGTGCCAATGCAGGGTGTCACATGTCAGGCAAATCAATCACGAGACTTCTTAATTAACAGGTAATCAGGTCATCGATGGATTCCCTGAGCAACCTTGGCAGCGAAGCCACGTGGGATCAATAATAAACCCTCTCATTGCCGGGGGGGGGGGGTAATACTAAACCCTCTCAGTCCCACGGGGATTCACCTTGTACTCGCATCCATGTATTAATCACACCCCTTTTCTGGTAAACAAAATACATTGCCCCAGTGCTGGTTTAATATTGGCCCAGCGTTGTAGACGGTTGAGCAACATTACTCCAAAATTGGTTCGATATCACTTGCATAATATATTATATCACATCGCACATTTGTGATATATGCAGAAAGAAAATTAATGCTTAAAAATACAGGATACCAAATTTGTATTTGTTTGTTTTATTGAATACATTTTGGTGTTGTTTTAACCCTTCGCCCACTAAGCATGCCCTAAACTGTTTTATTAGCAGGTTAAATCACTGCTATTTGGGAATAGATTGACTGTTCAAACAGCAAGATTTAAAAATGTTTAGTCTCAAATTAAAGAAATATGGGTAATTGTCACCCACTTGAAGTTGTGGGTCGCGGTAGCGAGACACATCTTCAAGTGGGTAAAATTTCAATAAGGTTAGGCTACTTAGCAGGAAAAGTGTCAGTGTTGGCGAGCGTCGTAGACGGTTGACCACCATTACACCAACACCATTACATTACACCATCACAGAGAACACGATTGTATTGAAATAATTTATTTGATTGAAATTAGTTAAATGCCCATCTGACCTACGCCAAGGTTATTCGTTGACGACTGAAATAGACTCGTAATGATCAACTGATCACTCAATTATCATGATTATGTCTAAATAAAGTGAATATAACCTTCGTCGGAAATGTAGATATTCTGAACACTGACAGGTTTATACTGGACATATTGCAGATTCGTGTGGATTTAATAATCAATAGGGATATTATAAATGCGGAAGAGATGCATGTGAGAGACTTGACCCACACAAGGACATACCTTTGGCGTTCAGATTGACACCAATGGGCTTACACATGGGTAATTGTTCGCAAGAAAAATCGAGCCTGTATATTGCTGACTTTATTTTAACTGTAAAACTACGCTCCTGTGTGCTGTTAGTTAATAACCCTTTTTAGTCACTGATCACTATAATTGTCGTTTTTAATCTCTTTTATTAGCTGATTAAATAGAGGTTATTGGGAATGAAATGTGTGTTAAAACATCAAAATTTGCAAATATTTTGGTTTCAAATTAAACGGAAATGGATAATTTTCACCCACTTGAAGTTGTGGGTCGCGGTAACGAGACACAACTTCAAGTGGGTGAAAATTTAAATAATATAACTTAGCGGGTAAAGGGTTAGCTAATAAGATGACATAGAGAGTGAAGGGTTAAAATAATACTTTGTTTGAAAATATTTGTTTCTTAATTTATACAACTTAGGCCTACTCGAATATGTTGCAATGGGTGTATCATTTTCATGATTATTAATATTGTATAAATATGTTTGTAGATCTTGTTTAATTGAAGTATCATTTTAGTTATCTAAATATATTTAATTAAATATTTGAATGGACGTTTTTAGTGAAATTGCGCTACTAATTAAATGAACGCGCTGCTGTAGAATCGAGATAGGTTAACACCAGGATGTGGTTGCCATGCACAAACGAGGAAGCTATAAATAAACGATTGACTTTTGCGTAGCTGCAGCTTCTCGGGCATCTTTTACAAAATTAAGCAAGCATCCAACATCATTTACCAAGGTCAAGACTGAGCTGTATTTCTCAGTGCCTGTTCTGTGATTTACTTGATTAAGTGAGGAATAATTAGATCATCTCAAATTGAAAATTGTTTTAACCCGTTTTATTATACCGATTAATTGACTGTTATTTGTAAAGAAAGAAAAGTTTAAACGTCAAGATTTGCAAATGTTTTGTCTCAAATGAAACAAATATGAGTAATTTTCACTCACTTGAAGTTGTGGGTCGCGGTAGCGAGACACAACTTCAAGTGGGTGAAAATTTAAATAAGATAACTTAGCACTTTAAGGGTTAAGCTTTAAAATGTGTACTCCAGCAGCACCTCCGAGGTGGAGTATCAGGCTAGAGAGGGGAAAAGAGGCTGGTAAAATATGCTGACTCTTGAACGCTGCCACAGTTATTGATTCTATGGCAGCTGCCGGGGGAGAATTCCAATCAGGGTTAGTTGACTGCCAACATTTTTTTTGTTACAGTGTGTATAGTCAGCTCTGATGAGATTATAGGCTAGATTGTTCCCCCACGTGTTGTTTTGTCTGCTGGGATTTAACGGTCATTGATGAGAATTTCGACTAGCTCATTTATCATTTTGTACATACCTGAAAGTTAAGAATTTTTTCGTCTTGTTTTCAGGTCCGTCCAGCCAAGGTTCTGAATGAGAGCTGTAACACTGGCTATTTGTCTAAGGCAGTTTGGGACTGTCTTTTAAACTTTCCAGGCGGGGGCCCTAGGGTAGTGGTTAGCACCGCTGCCTTTCACGCTAGATTTCGGGGCTCGGTTCCCGGTCTCGGCGGTTTGAAAGAAACAAAAAATGTTTCTTCCTCATCCACGTGTGAAAGTCAGTATTGTGGGGAGCCTCTGTGACCGAGAGGTAGCGTGCTCGATCTCAGACCGCCAGGGCTCGAATTTCGAATCCTGTGTCTGGAGGACAGTGTCATCTCAATCATTTCACCACCCTCAGGAGGTTCCTCTGGCCCAGTTTAGCCTATATGTGCACAAAGGTGGCCTAAAGCCCGATTCATTTCATTTACCAGGTACAAAACATTTTCAATAATAATTGGATACACTAAAAATATTTGTTCTCATGATAATCCGATATATTATTTTTCTCACAATGTAAGGTTGCTTTAAGCTTTTCATATATGGGACAGTATAAAAAAGATTATACTCTGTATAATGTTAAAATAGGCAGAATTATATTTTCTCATTTCGACTATGTAGAATATAGAGGTTTTATGACATCACTGTGATCTGGGAGCCAGCATTGGCAAACACTAGCTACGCCGCATTTACTAATCGCACAGACATTGGTAAATTGTGTACTATTCTCAACCCATAAAATTCATTGAAATTTTTATTTAAAAAAAAACACTGTTCATTCAATTCACGTGATGATTCATAGACATTTCTCAACTTAACCTAACTACTACTAGTATCTGGGACTTCTGTGTTTGCTATTCTGGTATACTTTACAGGCAGGATATTGTCAAAAGCTCTGGTGAGCAAGACATATATCTCTCAAACAATAGGAGATGCGATGTCATGTTCTAAAAGGACAGGCAACAACCAAACAAATGGTAAAGGTTTTTTTACAACCAGACACGAGGGGACCACGTATGTCACGTCATTCTGGCGGTTATAGACCTTGCTTCTCACGATATCCACCACCTCGTGCTCCAATCTTTGGTCCTACTGGTCCAAACACTGGATATGTCCGACCTCCCTTTGTACAAAATAAACCAATGCAACAGAACGATCCCAGATCCATACAACCGCAGCAACAGCAGCAACAGCAACTACCACAACAACAGCAGCAGCAACAGTTTCAGCAACAGCAACAGCAGCAGCAACATCAGCAACAGCAGCAGCAGCAGCAGCATCAACAACAACAGCAGCAGCAGCAGCAGCAGCAACAGCAGCAACAACAACATCAACAAGAACAGCAGCAGCAGCAGCAACAGCAACAGCAGCAACATCAACAGCCCCTACAACAACAGCAGCAAGTAGCACCGCAACAAGCTCAACAAAAGCTGTCACCACAACCGTCTCAATCACAGCAACCTTATCAGCAGCAACAACAGCAAATCCAGCCAAAACAACAACAACTCCAAACACAGCAAACTTCAACTGTAAGTGTCACCCCCCCTAAAGACGTTCCGCTAGAGGACAGACTAAGAAAGTTAGCTAATACAACAGTTCCTGGAGCTCAACTTCATACATCCACACCATTGCTAATACTGCTCCATCTCCCCAGCAGACACAAACTATTGCTCATCCTGTGCAGCAGGCCAGCACATCAGGTGCTGGAAACCAGGCTACAGTCTTACCCAACGACTCCGTAGCCGTTACTTTTGGTAATTCTTATTTTTAAAAAGGTATGTTTACTTAATTTTCATTTACACCCGAATTATTATGATCTTTATACTGAGTGTACTTTATTATCTGGTCACACATGGTTGCCTACATACAATTACGCCATAACAAATATTGTCACTTTTATTTACTCATTCTTATCAGGTGTTGTGCTGCTCCATAATGTTTCTTTCATTTGATGTTGTCATTACTGACACTATTTTCAGCACATTACATGTGTAATGAAATATCAAACTGGCATGTTCGTATGCATGTATGTATGAATATATTCGTATGTTTATATGTTTTTATGTTTAGCTATATTTATGCGTGTATGTACATATATATGTATTTACATGTTTGAGTATATGTGGTCATATTGACATATTAATATAAACATCAAACTATGCTATATATTGCGAATTTGCTATAACCATGATAACTGAATAACGCCGAATCAGTGTTGTTTTGATGTTGTCCAACGTCGCAGATGGCGGTCTAGCATCATAAAGACTCTGTTTTGACGTCACATGTGTACAACTGGTGTATGTCTATGTTGTGAATTATCAATCACACAGTCATACCAATAACTTCACAAATATGGGCCGACATCGAAAACTCGTTTTTATGTCATTATATGGTCATACTGGTAGTGGTGAATATATGTATACATGGTAATATTATTATGTAAATTTAAACATCACAGTTAGTTATATTCTTGCAGACTCAGGACGTTGGGTCGGTGCTGTTTTAGCTTTGGTACAACGTCGTAGACGGTGGACCAGCTTTGGACCGGCACTGATTGGCGTCTGGTGTCTGGTGAGGGTGAAATTTGTATGTATGAAATACGGGACGCTGAATTGATGGTGTTTTGATATTGGTCTAACGTAACAGACGATGGACCGGCATCTGAACAACTTCGGTTCGACAAATCATATCATCTGGAATTGTACATCTCCCCACTCCCCACTCTTCGTTTTGTCTGCACTATTTCCTTTTTTTTGCACCTTGTTTTTATGCAGATTCATGACCATTTACAAATGTATATATTTAAACTTTGTGGTAGGCCTACACATTATTACTCCTATTATATTTGACGTTAGTATAACGTTTACCCAAATTTTACATGGATAGCGAACCCTTTCAATTTATAGAAGGCGAAAATAATAATACATTGACTGATTTATTACAAAATCATAACAGTGAAGAAGAATTTGATAATTTTACCTTGAATTTTGATAAACACTCTCCTTACTATGACCACAAATCTTTCTTAACTTTTCTACAAGATAATGACAAATCATTTACAGTATTAAGTATTAATGTTGCAAGCCTTAGATCAAAATTTGATGAAATTTATTTTTTTATAAATGAGGTAACACTATGTTGTCCACCTCTGAGTGCAATATGCATTCAGGAAACATGGTTAAATGAGCACGATGATATATCATTATTTAATTTAAATGGCTATAACTGCATATCTCAAGGAAAAACTTGTAGTCAAAGAGGAGGTCTCGTTATATATTTAAATGACGACTTTAACTATAATATCATAAAATGTCCAGAAATTTCAACTTTATGGGAATGTCAAGTTATTGAAATAACTAGCAATATGCTCTCTAGAAAAGTAATCTTGGGGAATGTCTACCGACTTCCTAGAGAAACATCCACCGATCACAAAACATTTATTGATGAATTTTCCCCCATATTAGCTCAATTGGAACAATCCCACTCCAAAGTCATTATAGCTTTCAGCATTAATTTACTAGACATAAAGACTCAAGATAAAGCATTAGCTTTTTAAAATTATTTTACTACTGGCTTTTTGCCTGAAATTACTTTGCCTACACGATTTTCACATAGGACAGGTACACTTATTGACAATTTTCTTTGCAAATTATCAGACATATCTTTAAAATCTAAGTCTGGCATTCTTGTAGATAGATTTTCAGATCACCAACCATATTTCATGTCAATAAATCTAAGAACGGTCAACATTATCCCACATAAATATATAACAATCAATAACAAACGCTCATTGCTATCCAGAATTTTAAAAAAGAACTTTCAAGCTCCAATATTATGGAATTACTTGATGTGAATTTGGAATCCAATCCCAACAATAATTATGATGTATTACACGACTTAATATGTGCACTGAAAAAAAACATTTTCCAAATAAAAAAATTAAATTTAATAAATACAAACACAAGAGTACGACATGGATTACAACAGGTATTTCAAAGTCAATCAAAATCAAAAATAAAATACACTTGGCACTTAGGAGAACACCACATGAATCTCCTCATTACAATACAATAGAAACAAATTTACGAAATTATAATATCATACTAAAAAAATCTATTAAATTGGCAAAAAAAAAATATTACACTACAAATTTTCAAAAGGCAAAAGGTAACCTTAAAAAAAAATGGTCAGCTATAAATGAAATGTTATACAAGAAAAGAAAAAAAGTAAATTTTCCTGAATTTTTCAAAATTAACAATACCGTAGTTACAGGGACAACTAGTATTGCGAATAAATTCAACTTTTTCTTTACAAATATCGGACCAAATCTGGCAAAAGAAATTTGCGTCCCGTCTAGAAATAATTTTAAAAACTATTTATTAAATCAAAATGATAACAATTTTACCTTTAAACTCATAGGAGAAGATTTTGTTAGCTAACAGACGTTTTAGATAACAAAAATAGTACAGGATGTGATGGGTTATCAAACACCTTACTTAAATCTATTAAACTAAACCTAGTTAAACCAATAACACTCATTGTTAATCAAATGCTAACAACGGGTATATTCCCTGACAAACTCAAAATAGCAAAAGTCATACCATTATTCAAAAAGGGAGATAAATCTATATTTTCGAATTACAGGCCCATTTCTCTATTACCATCAATATCCAAACTTTTTGAAAAAGTAATTTATCAACAACTATACAAATATTTTGAAGATTCAAATTTATTCTACGAGAGTCAATATGGTTTTCGGAAGAGTCATTCCACGGAATTGGCCTCCCTAGAACTAGTAAACAGGTTGGTATCTAAAATGGATAAAGGCGAGGTACCTGTAGCTATATTCATTGATTTATCCAAAGCCGTCGACACCTTAGACCATGATATATTACTATACAAATTAAAATGCTATGGACTAACAGGTAATTCTATAAATTTATTAAAATGTTATTTAACAAATAGACAACAATATGTACATTATGATAATACTGACTCAAATTTCTTAAAAATAACCACTGGGGTACCTCAAGGTTCAATTTTGGGGCCTTTACTATTCCTAATTTATATGAATGATATACATAAATCTTCCAATCTCTTTCATTTTATCCTATTTGCAGACGACACGACTCTAATAACGAAGAATGCTATTTATAATACAGATATTATCAATGCAGAACTAGCAGAACTCTCAATATGGTTTAAAGTAAACAAACTTTCTCTTAATGTTTCCAAATCCAAATTTATTGTTTTTCGTTCGGCAAGAAAACAAACACCTATACCATTAATACAAATAGACAATAACGTTATTGAATGCGTCGAAAATTTTAATTTCTCAGGTTTAATTATCAATAAGCAATTGAAATGGAATGATCACATAGACCACATTGTCCTGAAAATATCACGCATCATCGGCGTCCTAACAAGATTGAAAAATCATATACCCTTAAATATTTTAATCACGCTTTACAACTCACTGTTATTACCACACATAAATTATTCGCTCATAGTTTGGGGACACCAGCCATCCAAACTAACAAACTTGCAAAAGAAATGTATTCGAATTATAACAAAAAACAAAATGTTTGCCCATACTGATCCACTATTTAAAAACTTGCATATTTTAAAAGCAGAGGATATTTTTAAAATACAGCAATTTAAATTATACTACAAATACTTGAAACACACTTTGCCCACATTCTTTCTGAATTTCCAGTTTAGAACAAGTAAACATAACTATAATACAAGGAATCAAGATCTATATAAATGTCGTATAAAACATGAATTTGCTAAACAGTGCTTATTATATAATATACCCGATGCAATCAATAACTGCCCAACAAATATAAAGGGAAAGTTTTTTACCCACAGTTTGCAAGGTGTCATCACTTATGCTAAATCATCAATATTAAACAGCTATGACAGTATTTGTCATATTCCTCGGTGCTATGTTTGTAGCGCAATTCAATAATATATGTTTGTGTATTACAACAATTTTTTCCGTCTTTTTAATTATCATATTGCCTATACTTTACACATGTTACAGTCTGATAGAGTGTTAATTTTTGAAGGTTCTAATTTACCCGTTAAGTTCTAGTATTTATTGCAACTGAATTCTCAAATGTATTAGTCATTTTTTTTATAATAACTTTTTCATGATACTTAGGCCTACTATTATATAATAGTTTTTCTATTCCCAATATTGGTTTATATTGTCTGATGATAGCTCCCTGTCTGTCGCCTCGGTCTTCGAGCTATCTTAGTACTGAGGTGATAGCCAGGGAGTTAACATCACCTTCATTAATATGTACTTGAAATATCGAATAAACCTGTAATATAAATGTAATGTAATGTAGGTGGCCTCCACGCTAGCGGCCAACGCTTGGTCTTAGTGGAGGTCTCTTGATCATCATAATATATACAACTGCTTTTATATTACTATGTACTTACTCTCTTTGATCAAATAAATGAATCTGAATCTGAATCTGAGTCATATTTTATGATGAAATGTGTTTAAAACTACAGTATTTACAGTAATCTACAGCTGAAATAAAATGTTTGTCCACAGCTTTGATAATGTATCGCATTGTTAAATAATGCATTTTATTTACATCAAATTAAGTCATAGTATTTATTACTAACATATGTAAAGGTGATATATATTGGAGTGTTTTAAGCTAATGCTATTTATTTATAATAAACTTAGCTAATTGATCATGCAGCCTTGATTAGTATAATGCATGATCATTCTATTGGATGTCAGGTTAAACATATGGGCTGAAGCATTTACGCTGATAGTTGTTTTTACAACATATATAAATAAAGTGCTCTATCAGTTTTACTGAGCACCAAAAGCACGGTATAGGAGCTGCTAACTATTAGCAATGGGTGACACTTATTTTCTAGTTTTGCATGTTAAAAATTGATGTTAGCAATGTGGGTAACTTTAAAATCCTCATTAATTACAGACCTCCCACGCCGATTAACCCTTTAACCGGCGGTGCCGCAAATACTCGGGTTTTCATTTTTTATTAGCATATTAAGTACCACCTTTTAAACATGTTCAAGATAAAATGTGACATCAATCAGCAATATTTGAAAACAGTTGACCTCCATTTTGTCAAATCTCAATAATTTTCACTCACTTGAAGTTGTGGATCGCGTCAGCGAGACACAACTTCAAGTGGGTGAAAATTCAGATTGAATAATTTGGCAGTTAAATGGTTAATTTGTAAGAACAGTATTACCCATTTCCATCAAAACCGTAAAAATAATATGATTAATAATTCTGGAGAGCGATATTTGAAATTAAAATAAACCGATACCAATTACAATTTCCGTTATTTATTATCGTTTTCAATTTAAAATGTCAACACGAATCATTCTCAAGAGCAGTCAGTCGTACATTATGTGATCGATAAAAGATCAGAATCCATTCATTTGTGCTTTTTGTATTTGCAAAAAAAAACTAATTAACCCTTTAACCGCTGAGTCATCTGATATAAATATAAAGTTTTGTCTCGCTAACGCGACACACAATTTTAGGAGCCCGGCATTTACTCATATTTGTTTAATCTCGATACCAAACATTTGCAAACCTCGATGTTTAAACATTCATCTCTCATCCCCTATGGCAGTAACTTCATCAGCTAGTACAAATATTCAAAACGCTTACTGTCGATCGTGATCGGCGCCTAAAGGGTTGATTAATTACATTTTAAACTAAGAGTTTGAAGCTAGAATCACTAGCACATTCCCATCCTAATTAAGATAACACTTTCAGCCGTCTTGATACGCCAGAATCTGATTCTGATGTATAAGTGGTAGTAGAGTCGCTTACAGTACACTAGAATTGGTTGTATGATGGTATGCAATGCTGGCAAGGCCTTAATGTTGGTACAGCGCTGACACGCGTTGCATCAAACCGTACACTTCCCCACCCCCCCTCACCCGGGGGGGGGGAGGGGCTTACGTACACTGGTACTAAGATGTTGGTACAATGTTCGCACAGCGTTGTACCACAACCATTCCCAACCGTACACTAGAATTGGATGTAATATGGTTGGCAATGCTGGCAAGGACCCAACGTAAATTTAATTTAGGCCCAAAGTTGTACCACAACCATTCACAAACGTACACTGCCCCACCCACCTCCCCTGCGTGGCCAGCGTACACTGACCCTCACAATGTTGGTACTACAATGGCATACCATTGTAGACATCCCCCGTGCACTGGGTTCGATTCCCGTACACCACCCCAAATATGTATATATTTTTTAGTAATAAACGTATGTAGTTTATATTTCAGAGGCCCAAATACTTAGTAGGCATATGTATACTGCCTTTTGGATTTTCAGAGAAGTACGGCGCTCTTATGCCTTTAAATAGATGGGTGTTTTATCTACAAGGAAAACATGTGATGTACAGTATAACCTCGGTTCCGGACCACCTCAATAAGCGGACCACCTCGCGTCTCGGACCACTTTTGTCCATTCCCAAAGTTTTTCCCATTGGCGTAATGCTTAAGGATCAACCCTTAGCGGACCACACCCGCTATTCGGGACTCGAACCACTTTATTTGGACAAAAATTAGTCTCAAACCTCGCTAAACGGACCACCTGGGACATCAAGGGTCAATTTTTCGAGCCTCTTGGATCACTGACAGAGCATTCACACCTACATGTACGGTGGAAGTCGCGCCTCTTCGCTTAGATGCCCACAAACGACAAACAACGATTATCTGGACCTGCACCCCCGTGATATTTATCTGCAGTCTTGATAAGGCATTAAAATTGCCATGTGTCCTATATGTTGGACGTCGCGCCTTCACGCTTGCTTTAACAAGCGACAACCGTCTGATTGCTCAGAATGAATCTTATTTCATATTAATTTTAATCTATTGATAGCTTTTAATAAAGTATAAGGCTGATATCGATAATCTTTATATTCAGTATCTTTGCAACATAATTTATTGTATACCGTTTTTCTTGTAACTATTTTAGAAAATTGAATCACAATTAGCTACTAAATAAAATTAGAATATGAATATCGTGATTAATCGACAGTAGCAACGATTTAGTTCCGATCAGACGTGAACCCGATCGGACGTGCGCCTAAAAAGCGGGCCCGATCCGGCGTGAACTCGGTCAGACGTGGCCTATATGATATGTTTGAGGAGTGCCTTATATCATGTATATAGAGTTGGTATTACTTGTCATCAACTAGCCTGAGGCGTGTTTATATAATCTAACCAAAAAAAGGTCGCATATAGGTCCAAAAAAGTATTGTCATTATAATAAAATACAATAGAAATAATACAATAACAATAGTAAAATGTCCATATAAAATGTCTATGTTCATAGATTGATTTTCGGCATCTATGTCTTTATATCAAATACTTACAACATCCAATAAAATATGGATATTAATAATAGCTGTTTAATTTATGGAGGAATAATAAGAAAAATCGATTTAAAAATAAAAAAAGCTCTTAGTGATATACTTGGCATTTAAAGACTGGAACAATTTCAAGCAGATGGTCAAAGGATTATTAATATTGTTGAAATGCTGACGTTGCAATACCATTATTCTAAGCTTTAAAAATGTGGTAAATAGCTTCTAGCAGTAAAATGGTTTAATTGGTGACGTCATTAAAACCACCCGATTATTTTGTGAATCAAAAGATCTGAAACAATAACAACATGTCTTCTTTAAACAAAGCTGGGATGAAAGGTAATTATTTCTTTTAACAAATTATCTAAAACAACAACACCATGGCTCCCTTTAAATCAATTTAAAATACAATGGCCAGGATGAGAGCGAAAAAAGAGTGTTGTGTGATTGTAGTATCACACCGATGACACCATCACACCTCTGTGGGGAAATCGACTACCAGTTATGTTGTTGTGTTTAGATGATTATAGAATTGTTGGGCCAGGTGGCAAATTATTAATCCATTGATGTAGGAACACACGGAAGCCATGTGTGAAAGATGTGAAAGACTTGGTGTCTATAATGTGCAATAGTTAACTAGCCGCTGTATATAATATATTATTTTTTAACAACTATCACGTAAGATATTTTGTCATTATTATTCTAGAACCCCTTTTTGCCTTTTTAAAAAATAAATTTCAAATGATAATTCCTTAACCGGGTAAGCACGACTATGGTCATTTTTATTCTGTTTTATTAGTATGCTTAAAGCGGCTCCTTGGGATGACATCAGTTTTCATTTTTATTTTTGTAATGAAGTAGTGTATCCCCCAGGTCATGATTTTATTTTTTTCATAGTTTTTATATTTTTTTAAAATATCTTTTATCGACAGTTAAAACCCAAACAAACTTTTTGTATACCTAAACACTTGCTAAAGGACTGTTGAATGTTCCTTCAGCATTGGGCCACATGTTGATGCCTTCGGCCCTACGTTGGGCAGAAAATCAGTGCTGCAGGTGTATCCCCCCATGTCCTGACTATAAGACACCAATTAGCGGGGATTGCTTTGATCTTACCGTCCAAGACGTGAGAATATGTGGTGTAAAGTGCTGTATATTGCTGACTTGTTTTTTTACATGGTAATATACCACCTTCAAATATAACTGTCTCGCTCTTTTTCTGTGCTTTAAAATTGTTTTTGACTTTTCTTGTATTTTTTCTTAAGATCAGTAGGCTATATAGCTTCATATAAATTAAATTGTCAAAATTGACAAAATGTAAAATATGTCTCCTCCCAAGGGGTCCCTTGAACATTTCATCGGGAACGGAATAAGTGTTTGAATATCCAGATTTTAAAATGTTTGGTGTCAAATTAAACAAAAATTGTTTTATATTTAAAATATTTAATTTCGCGCTTTAAGGGTTAAAATGAAAGTCACATATTTCCTCAATTTCTAGTGTCAAAATTATTTTAAACGAGGGCTTAGATATTTCTATATAATTCTATATTATATATTTTAGATATTTCAATATTTTATGCAATACTATTTTTTTTCTATAGTGTATTATCATATTATTACGATAAACGATCTTTTTTTTAATTTAGAGCACATCTACAGCTCCTTAGATAATATCATATTCTTCATGTGTTTGATTGATTTGATTGAATTGCAGTTCCATGCTTTAAAGTCGCTTTCAAATCTTACAAAATGATTTGAAATAATTTCATTAAACAAATAAAATGATCAGGGCAGGCCTTATTTAAGCGACTTGACTGCAACGCTGTCGCCATGCCCTCCCCACTTATCTCCCCACTCACTTACTATGGGGCACGTCTGATCGGGTTCACGCTTGATCGGGGACCACGTCTAATCGGGAAACGTCTGATCGGGATGACACCGTAGCAGCACTATTGTCTCTTCCGCCGGGAATTTGACCCTCAGAGCTCAACTTATCAACGTTATATATTTTTTGTGCACTCGATAGACCCACATGTAATTATAATTCTGTATCTGTACTAGTTATTAAGTCTTGGGGTTGTAATAAACATTTTATATTAATTGTATAACTGATCTGTACATGACCTAACAAATAAACTGATTCGTATTCGTAACTTAGAGACGGCAATTACGCGTGTGATTTATCATGTAATACGCCACATTAACAAGGCCATAGCGTTCGCAGGGTCTGCTCTGATCAATTAAAGAGATAACCCAGCAAATACGAGACATTGAACCAGTGTTGATTAATGTAAGGTCGGAATATCAGACGGTCGGCCAACATTAAAGCAACATTGGGTGAACATCACACGTCATAGTGGATAGATAGTTTTATTGACCAAAGTAAGTACATGTGTGTTAACAGTGGTCCAAGAAAAGCTTTGTTGCTGAAGACGTGTGGCATATAGTGTTATAAAATTATATTAAACATTAGAATTCTAACCAGCTGATCGGAGTTATGAGAAATAATTAAGCATGTCATAAATTACTTTAAACATGTCGGGTTCTGCCGTATTTAACAAAATGTCAATATTAAATGTCATTCCAGGATACACTCTCTGATGTTACTAAGTAGGTTGCAGTTCTTCATTATGTGCTGCTCGGTTTGCATGAGACCACAGGGGCAAAGCCGTTTTCACGGGTTATACGAGCCCACCTACCACTCTCAATCCGCAGATTATGCGATATTACGCGCAGTCTCGAAAAAGCTAGTCTCTCGTGTTCTGGTACTCGTACACTTAAGTCCATGTTTGTTTAGTCGTTGTGCACAGACAAAGATGGGTTCATGAGCACATAAGCCTGTCTTTTTGATGAAGTAGAGGTCAGCACATTGTGTCTTACCCTGTCCAGCGCCAATGTTAGTACATCACTCTGATAATCCAGCACACTTGTCATGTAACGAGCTGTTTTGTTCCTGCTATTTAGAGTTAAATTTAAGCAGTACATAAACGGGTCATCTGTCATTGTGGACCTAGCACGAAGCATAGTTTAAAAGAATCGCGTCTGTTTAGCTTTGATTATTGCTGCGACGGGTGGTAGACCAAATTCGACTAGGCAAATGTCACTGCAAGTAGTTACACGAACCCCCAAAAGTGCCTTCACTGCTGTCATATACACGGATTCTACCTTACTCACATTATCTGTATGCCAACTCTCACAGCCATACAAGCAGCTTCTAATATTTTCCTTTTAACATAAAATGGAAAATCCTTGTTCTTCTGAAAAAAGGTAATTAGCAAATGTTTTGATTTATCATTCACATGCTCTGTTAAGACTGTATTCACACTGCCATCCGCAGTGAAAATTGACTCTAGATAAGTGTACTTTTCACAATGTTCGATAACAATGTCACCTGAGGGGGTGCTAACTCCATCTGGATTCGGTCCTCACTTGATCCGTTTATCACCATGAACTGGGTCTTATGCGCGTTCAGGAACATACCGTGGGACTCACAGTAATCAAGCACGATCCCTACTTTGTTAAGGCACTTATCACGTGTTGAAGCCATGATAACAGTGTCATCCATCACGAGCAAGGCATGGATCCATCCTAAAAAAACATCTGGTGGACATACACTTTTTAGCATGCGTATTAACTTGTTTGGTCAACATCACACGTCATAAAAATAAAATGAATCGGGCTTTAGGCCACCTTTGTGCACATATAGGCTAAACTGGGCCAGGAGAACCTCCTGAGGATGGTGAGATGATTGAGATGACACTGTCCTCCAGACACAGGATTCGAAATTCGAGCCCTGGCGGTCTGAGGCCGAGCACGCTACCTCTCGGTCACGGAGGCTCCCCACAATACTGACTTTCACACGTGGATGGGGAAGAAACATTTTTGTTTCTTTCAAACCGCCGAGACCGGGAACCGAACCCCGAACTCTGGCGTGAAAGGCAGCGGTGCTAACCACTACCCTAGGGCCCCCGCCCATCACACGTCATAGTACGTGCAGTGTTGAACTGCTCCCAGTCACATTTAGCTTGTTTAGCGACATCAGAGAAGCGTCAAGAATCACTTCGGGGGCCGGCCGGCCGGCTCAGGCGTTCACCGCAGTGTCCAGGCCGCCCGAGCTACCAGCAGCACTGTCGGCCTTCATTTGATTATCGCCTCTGGTATTGTATTTTTAATGCTCAATTTCTGTTCGATGCTTAGGAGAACAAACAGAACAACAGCTTACCAAGATATGAAAAGGGGATATGAATTTAGTAAGTCATTCAACGTTGTGCATCAATTTGGCAAAATCTAGACGTGATAAACTCACGCTCAAAAAACCTCTCATACATGCAGGTGGCACTCACAGTCAGCGACAATTAGCAGATATGATGAAGAATATGATGATCAACGAGATATGTATTCTACGCCTAAAACATGTTTAGATGCGCCAAAATGTATATATTCTATTCCAGAGTTCTGTTGTGAAAAAAGACTATCTGATACCGATAAAAAGTTGATGAGTGCTCAAGATAGTTTGCGTGTTGCTGCTGTAATAGGCAGCCTACAAACTGCGGCTAATTTCAATAAATGTAAAATAAATGTTTTTATTTTATTAATTATTTTTTACTGCTAATTGAATAAAGATATTTATTATTGTATGTGCTTGTTTTGTGTTTGTTTTATCTCTTATACACGTAGATAATAGTACACATACTGTACTTAGAGCATAGGAATTGTCATATATTGTAAGGAATAATTATGTACAATTTCACTTAGGGTAGCACCTCGCTAATGGGACGACTTTTGCTGAGTCCCTTTGGTGGTCCGTTTAGCGAGGTTCTACTGTATTCATAAACCTGGTGGCTTTGTGAAAACAACCAGTTAAAATTATATATAAATGAATATAAATCACTGTCGACGTTCATCTAGATCAATCAATCAGTCATGAATGTTTCATAAATTAAGAATATAAAAAAGGTAGCTTAAATCTTTCAGTGTGGGCAAATGCGTTAGGGTTCCCAAATAAAGCACATATTATGAACTATTAGGCTTAACATATTATAGGTTTTAAATGTTTTCGAATTTCTCATGCATCTAAAGCTGAAATTTGTATCGTCACCAATGCCAGTTTCAAACGAAAATGCTAATGAACAATGCAGCACTCAAGCAAACAAATTAAGTTATTTAGATAGATAGACCTGTCTTATGGACTCTCTCGTCTCCATAGCTATTCATCACGACAGTAATCATATTTTTTATTAATTATCTTTATTGATATCAAATTTATGTGACGTAGTATCGAGCTGGCAAAATATCGCCCTTTAAGATTATTATTTAGTTTGTATAAATTTCAGATTATTATTTAGTTTATATAATTTGATAAGCAACTGTCTTTGTGGTGAAATTAAAGTTCTACTCCGAACAACTAAGACTGCTTGATCTGAATGGTCCTTAAATCCTCAACTAATTTTAAATGTCTTAAAACACACTGAAAATGAGCAACTTCAGTTTGCAATTATTTGATAACATCGTAAGTAGATTGCAATGTTGTTGTAATGGATCGTTATAGATCGTAGTACATCGCAATAGATTGCAACTCCTTCGCAAGTTATAGAATTAGAAATCTTAAAAAATCGTGGACTAACGTAATAAGATATCAACATTTGCAGTGTTTATTCTAGGGGGGGGGGGGGCTGAGGGGAAGGGGGGGGACAAAACCAGTGGGGATTACTGGGGGTTTGGACCCCCCCCCCCCCCCACAAATCTGAACCAAAATTTGTCAACTGTACAAATGTGCCATTAGTGTAAATATTGGGTTAAATATAGTCCTATAATTTACCTTGGAAGGTCTGATATCTTGAAATTTTCTTGGTGCAACGGGGTTAAACCCCCTCGCGCACTTTCCATCAGTGGAATATGTCAGGCGGAACGGGCAGTGGACTCAGCGTGGACTCAGCGTGTTCCGGATCCCCCCGCTCAAAAAAATCCTGGAATAAACCCTGATATGTTTTTAGCATGATCTTGTAAAATTTTTTGCGATGCCGTACGATGCCTTACGATTCATTAAAATTAATTTGGGATTGAGTTAACATTGATTTACGATAGACCTTTGTCGTACGATTGAAAAATAAGTTTTGAACATTTCAAAACTTTCTTCGCCCTCCGCGCTCATCCTGAGATATATTAATATCTGTTATTATCTTTAAGGATTTGTCAGGATAATTCCCTATCACCCACCATCATTCTACGAATCTCCGCGATATGAGATCGCAATTTGATTTTAGTCCGGTGGGACATATTAAGGCTTAAGCAAATCCTTATGTTGATGTCATCAGTTTGCATCAAGTATACATTTTCACAATATTCATTAATTTATTCTTTAATTAAAAAAATATAAGATGTATGAAAAAATAATATTTACAGGATGCTTTGAGAGAAAAAGACAATAATAAACAGATACATTTTTTCGCCATATGGAGCTGGAAATTAAGCATGCAATTCCACTTTTAAAAGAATGGAAAATAGAAGCGAACAATTCAGCACAAGGCGTCCCCTTGGATATGAAAGGGTGTATCTGCCACTTTACAAAGTGGCAGATACACCCTTTCATATCCAAGGGGACGAAGGGTTAATTTAATTTGATATATATGTGGACGCCTTTATGCACAATTGAGGCAACCCCAAAAAATAGAAGATGGGTCAAGTGTGCCAAGTGATAGGCATTATGCATAGCCTTTATTTAAAAATTAACCGGAAATCCAAATTAAACCCATCACGCCACCTGGCGGCGGTGAACCAAACCAACACATGTAAAATCTTCAGATTGATTTATGCACTACTGGATCAACTCCCACATTCATTTCTTCCATCTGCCTCACAGTCCCCGTGATTTCACCTAAGATTTATAATTTACACGTATTGTACTAAAGCCATTCCACAGCTAGATCTACAGAATATTTAATAATCTGCAATGTGTTTATTGATGTATTTTTCTTAACATTTGTTAAATTAACAATAATTGTGGCTTGGTCCACTTGTGCATAAATACAAATCTTAAAATTGATTTATGCACAACTGGACCAACCCACACCACACAGACGACGTCTGTAATGTGCTTATTATTGTAAATTTTCCACATATATATTTGTATTTGTTGAATTTACAAGAAATTTGGGCTGATCCAGTTGTGCATAAATCAAAATGGTCATTCTGATTTATGCACAACTGGACCACAGTTTATTTGAGGCAGCGATGATTGACACCGGAGGTATCTGAAGATGTGGGTATGTTCCATGAATTGAGAATGTGTATGTCGTGTGTTAGTTTAACTCAATATTTTGTTCATGTGCTTTCTTGAATTTACAGTAGACCCTAAAATTTAACTGCATTTATCTTAAAACGAACTTTTGAGAGTTGGTACAGTTGTGCATAAAGGCGTCCATGTTATATATGTTATAAGGGATATACTTATATACGTATACTGTATTCTCATTCAACATGATAGTGTCAACCATCATCATTACCTGCAGTGAATAATCTAACAGTCCTGATTATATCAGGCCAAATAATACTATATCAGGCCAAAACAGTATACTCGAGGCTGCTTATTATGTATAGGATAAAGCCCGAGGAGCATTCTTAGCTGTGAAAAGGGTTTTAGCGGATTTAAAACACATTCGACCACAATGAGGATGTTTCATAATCAACAGCTCAGTCAAAACTGACTGATTATAATACCATATGATTACCATAATAATTGGTCTGTAGGTCCTACTGTGTCAACACTAATTACTCTCCATTCCCAGCTTAGAATGTAGTGTGTCGGACAAAGAAAATAATGTAGTGGTGTGTTTGAATGCGACATGATGTAGTCCTAGATATCGTGACTATTATGTTTACATGATGTACTCTTGAAAAGCACAAATTAAAGTGCTAGGTGGTAGATGGTTAAATTCACGAATCTGCCCTCTTAGAAAAATTCTAAGGCATAAATTAAAACGTCGCCCGCTTGACATATCGGAAAAAACTGAACTACAATTTATTGGAAAACATAGCTTGAAATTTTTGTTGAAAAAATTAATTGAAGCAAATATTCTGCCGATAAAAAAATTCTAGAAATTGATGAGTATAGCCTGCATGATAATGCTGCGTACAAAGTCTATATATGGTGTTATCAGCTACATCAGGTTGTGGCATAAATCAAACTGAATATCCCAGCAAAATGTTGGCTTAATGTTGGTCCAAAGTCCGCGACGCTGGCCCAACATCAACCCAACACAGGCTTACTGTCTCGTGTTGCTGAAGATCAGATGTACATAGTTAAGTGTTCCATGTCAACTTAACGTTATGTGTTAGGTAGTAAACACACATACAAGAGGAGCTAGCTGAACATTAGTACAAGATAATAGGCTCCATATCTCGCGTAGCGTTACATATCTGGCCTATATAGGCCCTAGTCAAGTTTTCCAGAGCAGTAAACAGGACTATAACACAGAGAGTTGAAATGGTACATGAATGAACCGGTACTGTGGTTAAAACACACCAGTACATTATTTTTTTTGTCCGACCACTACATTCTGTTGATGAAGTACAGGCCTATTATCACGGTAAGCCTATGGTTTTTTTTTTTTTTTTGTTTTTTTTTATTGATTAAAATGTACAATACAAATACAAATTATGTATTATCAGTAAATAAATTGTTCATTTAAAAGCACATTCATTGAAGCCGTTGCCGACTCATTGTAAAATAACAAAGAATCGACATCGGCCCAATGCGAGTTACTGACACAGTCATGTTCACAGAAAAAAAAACTAGTACTCAGTGAACGCGAGACACTGTCACAATACCAGATCAATGTCGGGCCATAAACGCTGGCCCGGCACAGAACTAACACCATGCCAGCGTCTCCCGTTTTCTGGCTATGTGGTATGGTATCACAGTTGACAATACATGACCCACCAGACACAAGGCGGTGAAAGCAACGCCGGTTCAACGCCGGTCCACTATCGACGACACCGAACCAGCGCCAAAGCGACACCGATTCAACACCCTGCGCCTGCTGGGGAAAGAAGATAATTTTGCTGTTGGTTCAGCGTTGGTCGACAATCGACGACGCTGAACCAACGCTAAAGTAACACCTATTCAACACCCTGCGCCTGCTGTTGGTATAATGTCTGGCCACTGCCGGAAAGATGTCCACACACCAAATCACGACATGGTCAACCGTCGTGCGTTTTGCCCAGCATACACAACACGCCAAAAAAGGAGGCGAGGTCAGTGCTGGGCAAGCGTTTGCAGCGCTGGCCAAACACCGACCCAACAAATGGCTCGAGTCATGTGTATGCCGTGCCACCAGTATATTATTTATTATTGTAACGCTGAATATTATGCTTGTAAAATATTGTTATTACATAATTCAAATATAATAGGGTTCAGTTGTGTATGCCTCTCTGGTCTTGAGAGCCGAGATCAAGCGTTCTAGATCTTGACCCTCGAGGCCAGCTGCCGTGACCTCACCAATATTATGGTGAGGTCACAATAATATTATGGTGAGGTCACAACATTTAAAAGACACAACAACACAGCATATTACCACTCACATGCACGGATATAAAAAAAACAAAAAAAAAGTATATCACCTGATCACGGCATGCATGTGTGTTGGAATATAAGTTATAGCTGCAGACAGATATCTTACTTATCACTCCTCCTTGCGAAAAGGGATGATGTATATTACATTTGTAAAAATCACGAAAAAGGAGGAATACATAAGTGCAATAACTGTAATTGGGTTTTGCTGCTGTAATAACCTGATATAATTTGCATTCTCTTAAGTTAATTAAAGAAATTACATGAGATGATTTAATTAATACTTTAAAATCACTTTTACGTACTAACAATGCTGAAAGATTAGACTCAGAAGTATACCAAGCACTCTCAATATAAACACACTCAAACCAATATATCAGTGAAAGCCGGTAAGCCTATGGTGCAGTCAGGTGTGACCGAGCTTTTGATAATGAGGGATCCTCATTATGGTCAGATGTGTTTTAAGTCAGTTAAAACCCTTGGTGCTCTACATTCTTAGCTGTGGAAAAGGCCGAGGCTTTCGGCCTTTGCCACAGCTAAGAATGCAGTGCTTTATCCTACACGTAATAGCTTATGTGCGAATCGCACAGAGGACACGATAGTACTGGTCCATGTAGGACCTATGCGCTTTATAAACGTGCATGTGCGTTATATAGGCCTAAAAACTCACTATTATGATTATAATTTTATGTCATATAGTGATATAGTGAAGAGGTGCACGTTGCATCTGAAGAGTATCCTCAAATTAAACCATACTGATATTATTAGGTGCGGTATCTATACCCCACTGAAGAGAACAGAGGGTTTATGCAATTTGACATCATCATGAATGTCTTAGTTATCTCTTTCCGCTTCATCTGAATACCTCTGATTTACTCTTACAGTGCGGGGATCGTCTGTATACGTCAGAATCAGACGCATAGGGACGTCAGACTCTGACGTCTAATGTCGATTCCCGCGGTGTAAGTGTTAATCAGTCCTGTAAAGATCAAGAAAGATTAGGCCTTTCGCCACTATGAATGACTGTAGTCATTTTTAATTTGCTTGATTAGTCGATCAGATCACTGTTATTGGGGATGAAAAGGGTGTTTAAACATCAACATTTGCAAATGTTTGGTCTCAAATTAAACTTGAGGTTGTGGATCGCGATTGCAAACGAACTGTTTTCAAATGCGACCATTTTTATTTTGCATTTTTTGACAGAAGGAATTGAAAATAGACCGACCATGATTATATTTGGACTACTAAAGACAAAGTAACATCTCATATAATGAAAACACATGGCAAATGTAACGGAAATGAAATCTAAAATGATCTTCTAGCAGACATTTTACTCTCTTTTGCTCTTTATCTTGAACAGTGGCGGATCCAGAGGGGGGCGCAGCCGGCCCGCGCCCCTTTCCATATTTCAGCCGAAATATGGTCGTTTTTTTGCGTCATTTTAGGCCTCGGATTTCAAAATTTTCCGGACCCCTCTAGAACATATACGTGCCATCTGTAGTGTGCAGAGATTCTTGCAAAAAATCGGCGCCCCCCGACTGGCAATTGCTGGATCGGCCACTGTTAAAAACCCTACATATAGCCTAATGACTAAATCAGTAATATTAATTAAAGTGGGCCTATATGGTGTTGAACACATATAAACTATGAAGATATGTTTTAGTAATAAAAAAAATTGTCGCCGTATGCTTTTATACTCTTCTAAATGAAATATATTGCCATAGGCCTATGAGGGTTTACGGATGAGTAAGACATTTTTATGTCCAAGTCGTATTTTGTATAGGCCTAACACACCCATAATTAGTGCATTTTTAATCGCTCACATAAATGGTATCTCAGAGCATCCACTCCTGACAGGGTGGAAATTTGAGTTTGGAAGTGTCATGGTAACAGAGTTATCAGCGGTATCTCCACTAGCATAATCTTTTATTGACATCGGGTAAATTTATGTAGATATCACAAGCGTTTTTTTAAGTACCACACCAATGTGCAAAACGTATGTGCCCAGTGGAATCTGATCATGTGGAGATGGTAATCGTCTTTCCATGATATGAAAAGACACAGATATTTCATCCCATTCTATCATTTTTTTATATTTCAGCACTGAGCAGATTAATTAATGATGGAGATAAATTTCACACCTGACGACCATAAGTTATACCAGCGTATATACCACCAGGATTTACCTAAGGTCCCTCCTGGGACCAGGGTGAGGAGAGCCACAGCCGATGATTATGACGCTATCATGGGGTTCAGTGAAAGAATACTTGATGGCAATGACTATTTACCAGCGCTATATCACCAGTATATGTCTAATCCCTTAAGATTTCCATTTGTGGCTGAAATGGACGGTAAAGTGGTGAGTAAATCATATGTTCATAATTTCCTGAATTTTCTTATATTTTTAATTTATGGAAGCCTTTAATTATTTAGAATGATAATAATAGGTGATCTTAATTATTATTGACACACCATTTTCCCTGGTTTTCACCAACTATACTTGTATCCATTTCATACCTATATTAATAGCTGCAAACAATATTGTAATTACAATGAGCACACTAACTGTCATGTGACATGATGTAGCATGCAAGATCACTAATTTAAAGGATGCAGTCAATTCATGTGTACTTTATAGTGAAGCAGACACAATCTTTCATCTTCATACACTTATCTTCAATTTTTGTGGATATATTGTAAGATCGGTGTTAACACCGCTTTTTTTTCTTCGGTTGTCAGCTTCCGAGTTCCCAATATCGCAATATTATCGGTAGGAAAGAATCAACTTCAACAAGTTATTAACATAACATCTCTGGGTAGGTGACAGCACGGTTCACGTCCTTGTTCCGCCTTGTCTCGTGCTAATCTCAACTGTCACTAGCTAGAGGAGCGCGCAGCGCGAGAGCTGACGCGAGATTATGCACTAGTTCTGGTATAAACCTTATAGTGCCTCTCTCTTTTCACCTGGTGAGATAGGTGATTGTACAAAGCATTGAAAAGTAAGTCCGGTAGACAAGGAACCAGGGCAGGGCTGCTGAACCATAAAGAAACAACCGTTTGAGCGATCAGCCACCAGAGTAGAGGGCAAGGACTGACCCTTTTGAAACCACCATCATGAACCGTCATCGTTAGCCAACCATCCGTGTTCGCCGTGCCATCACCCAAGCTAGCAATGTAATGATAAAGAGCTCATTGCATAAGACCAGACTCCGCCTCCTGCAGTGCTATGAGAGAGAGCTCACTGCCTCATGTATCACAAAACGGCTCCTTTCAGAGCCCCTGTTCTCTGTGGGAACAGGAGTTCAGGAGCTAGTTCAACCGATATCCGTCAGCCGTCAACCGTCAACCGTGTTTTTGTCTCATGCAGTAGTGTGATAGGGAGCTCACTGCTTTTGGTATGTCGCACAGAACGGCGCCCCCAAAGCCCCTGTTCTCTGTGGGAACAGGAGATCAATCGTTATCCGTCAACCGTCAACCATTTTCAAACGTCAGCCTGGATTGCAGCCAGCAGTTGATCCAGAATTGTATTAGAGCCTGATCGTTTTTGAACGATCTCATGATTCAACACCAGATCCTTGAAACACTGTGTGTTTTCAAGTGATCTAAATGTTTTCACCGCCAGTGCCGTCATTCCAAGTTTTTATCATAGGGAATTTAGTGAGGTCATGCAGATCTATTGCTCTCATTCTGTAACGGTAGGTTAACTGTCACTATCATCTATCCGGCCTTTTTTATTGCCAATCTCAAACATGTATTTGCATAACATACAATAGAGCTAAAGTTGTGTTGAACATCTTCTATATTAAACTGTCGTTTCCTGTTTTAATCTGGCGATCTTTTTAGCTGACTAATTCAATTGATTTTTTTTAGTGGTCACCTATTATCGTCCATCTTTTACCAATAGTCTTTACTGATTAACAGGCCTATGCACAGGATATATTTGTTTTTCATTGTAAGTGGTGCTGGTCTGAATATACAAAAAATAATATTTCAAAAATTTCATGGTGGATGATGCTATTAAAATCGGAATGAAAAATAAATTAAAAGAAAATAAAGCTAGACCTAATTCAGATAAACCTAATTCCTGAATAAAATGTATGCAAATTATTGTTCATGTTTATCTATTTTTAAGGTTAAACAAGTTCTGTGTAAAACTAATTTTCTTCACAACCCATCTAGCTCCCAACATTATGATAGGCCCCACTTATAGCCTCGGGTAGAAAATTGTAGCCAAACTGTTCATGCGAGAATATAGCTTTAAAATACAAACGATAAAAATGTACTAAATATCTTCGGCTATCTATATTTCCCTTTCCCTCACTTCTGTAATGTTGTATTATGAATGGGTGTATGCTATTGTAAACGATCCACAAAAAAACATTGAATTGACAACACACATACCGGTATATAGATAATTATGCACAATTTATTATACGGTATTATTATATATATACATTTCAGGTGGCTTTTCACATGTTGTTTGTGAATGACGATGGAAGATATGTGAACGTTGGTGGATCTCGGGCCATTGAGTATGTTAAAGGCACTGGTGTGTTTGCTGCTTTGAGAGCGTACGCACTATTAGAAACATTCAAGATGAATCTGAAGATACAGAAGATAAGAAGAGCCACTGCAAATCTGCCATATTTTTTAAATTCAGATAAGAGAGAACGGGCACTCCTCAGTATCACAAAAATCGTAGTAATACTACCTAATTTGCTTGCCACTTATAAATGTTATATTTAGGTTTAAGATTGATCAATTTGTTGATTAAATATGGCTATAACGCTTTATGTGTATCATGGCAATATCATGACAGAACAAAAGCAATAGTATATACCGCAGTGTCGTAGGTAACAGTGCACCCTTTAGCTTTTGAGCTGCTTGTGACATTATATATGCAACACTACGATGAAAACATACGTCCCATTCAAAATACGAGCCAAGTTACAGTCACTAACTTACACACTTACACATCTAGCCAAATGAGCAATCACAGTAGATAATAAGACCAAATCTACGGATTTTTAAAATTTATGGGCATAGGCCTTTCGATAAAAAAACCTTCCTACGAATTATTGCGAATATTTGATTCATGGTTTCAATATTGATATATTTATAGTGGTCAATAACCACTTTGCTTCCCCATACCTTACCCAAACTGCCACCATACAAATCTAGTAAAAACTAGAACGTTCCAAAATATGAGCGGAAAGCATGCATATAAATTGTATTCCTGAGCTAACATTATTAATTATAATCATGTTCATTATAAAGTTTAGTATAATATTGGCTATATTTACATACCGCAGCATAGTTGTATAAATAGTGACATTGTTGTTTTAAAGAACATAAAAATTTGTGTGGTAGAATGATATACGCTTCATAAGTATATTCCTAATATATACAGTTTGTGTTTCAGGAAATAATTAACATAAATGACAGCATTGCCTGGGATGACGTCATATCTTACGTCACAAGAGATGGAAAAGGAGGCCTGAAGCAGCAACAAAGTAATTATCCAGTGATAAGAAATCTGAGTAGATCTGAGTTAACAGATATCATGAGGGACAGTAGTTTATCTAGGAGGCTGTTTCCTGGTGATGGTATACTGATTGGACCGGAATATCTGGTGCCTACTGTAGAAAACTGTAACGAGCATGTGTTGTTCGAAGGTAAATTATATTTTTTGTTAAGAAAGTGATATTAAATTGTTATTACAATATTTCATAATCTTTAACATATTTGATTTTTTTATGTTGACGCAATTGCCAACGTCTAGCAAATGATTTCAAAATATCACCCTGATTCTAAAACTTCTTTTTCTTTAATGTTAAAATGTATTGTTTATGTCAGCTATGTACCTGCACATTTCATTCATTCATCCATTGGCATATTTCATATGGCTTAAGCTGATAGATTCCAACAGATTACGACAAATGAAATATTTCCCTAATCCTAGAATGTATTCTTCTTGAATTTTAAAATTATTTTCTTTATTTTATATCTGTGATTACACATTTGAAAGATTTAGATATT
This sequence comes from Flabesymbios commensalis, assembly GCA_964017125.1. Taxonomy (NCBI): domain Eukaryota; kingdom Metazoa; phylum Annelida; class Polychaeta; order Terebellida; family Flabelligeridae; genus Flabesymbios; species Flabesymbios commensalis. Next base: position 34,401,948 of record OZ024917.1, on the reverse strand, counting down.
TATGTCAAGCGTGAACAAAACCGTTACGAGTTTCCACCGACCCAAACGCTGTACAACTTTAGGATCGCATCCAATGTCAATTGCACTAGTAGCTCTAGTAGGCCGGAAACTCTTAGCTGAAAAGCCGTGTCCATGTAGGCCAGCCAACGATATGGCCTCTACTATGACATAATGATATAAAAACAGGACATGTATGAATGGGCCGTATGGGCTGTGTTCTGGTTATATACGTATGTAATGCCCTGACAGGGTCAATGTGTGGATCCACAGCGGGGGGAAAATGAGCTGTAAACCCTGCACGGTCTGTGTCCTGTTTAATGCCATGAAACGAGATATCACAGCTGCCGTCACTATTAAAAACCACCATATCTGTGCTGAAGATACGTCCCGTTTGAGACATAGTCACAGTGTCAAAACACACAGACCGAGGGGCAATATCTGAAGGTCTTAACATTAAACACAATGACAATAAAACGAGTGTCTTTAAACGTAAACGAGCTATATCCAGCATCAAATTGTCTGGCCACGACCTAAACAGGTTCACAAAGGGTGTAATGGGCATCACTAGTGACTTCAATCTGACATTACGTGTCCCAGATTTTACTAAGGCCGACTGAAGTAAGGACAGGTCAGGCGATTTAGTCACATCTTGACGCCCTGTCACATGGTAGAGATGTGAGAGAGCGGCCATAATTGATCTCAGTAGAGATGCTGGCCGCTCAGATCTGTCTGCCACGACACACATGTAGTCTGCGACAGAGGCTGAAGTTGAAGGGGGGAATTCACACCCCACCTGTACACATAAGCTGAGAAAATCTGTGAGAGTTCTGTCGTATGAATGCAGGGTGGATGGAGCCCATGCCAGGCGTAGCTGTGACGCTGCACGAGTCGACCAGCCTACAGCTCGTAGCTTGTCATACCACATACCTGCCAGGCGTACAGGGCCCACTTGGGGTTCTTCAGAGGTTCTGGTACCCCCCGGTGTGGTATAAGTGTCCGCCGTGACGCTGGCAGACGAAGCGGGGCTCGCGTACTCAGCTTCATCAGGGTTTGTGCCCAAGGCTGCGCTGGCCACCAAGGCGCGATTATTGTCGCGCTGGCTTCTTGTCACTCTAGTTTTCGCAATATCCGTGGCAATAGCCTGAAAGGGGCGTTGACGAAGTTGTTGTGCTGCGCCCAGTCTGACTGGGCCAGGGCGTCCACGCCGTGGCTGTATGGATCTGCTTTGTAGCTGTTGTAGAGCGGTAGCTGGGTGTTGCACATCGTTGCAAAGCGATCTATGGTGAAGGGTCCACATGTCCTGTCTAGCCATTGGAATAGTGCAGGGTGTAGCTGCCACTCGTATTGTGGGGACAGACGACTTAGCGTATCTGCTCGCGTATTGTCGGAGCCAGCCTGGTACGCCGCTGACAGCTCGATGTCGTACTGGTGGGTTGTAATCCATAATGATGTGGCTAGTTCTGACAAATCAGACGAAGGTCCACCCAGGTGATTAATATACGCCACGGCAGAGATATTGTCAGACAATATTTGAACCCGTTTCCCAGACAGTTCATGTTGAAAACTTTCTGATGTCAGAAGCACAGCCAGTAACTCACGATAGTTGATGGACTTGGTCGCCATAGACCGGGTCCAGTATCCAGCAGCCTGCTGTTCATTCATAAATCCACCCCAGCGGCTATCACTGGCGTCTGTCTCTATCTGAACATCAATGGGGCGTATTGAGATTTCCCTACCCTTCCACCCATTAGGGCCTAGGGCTGACTCCCACCATGATAAGTCACTGCGTGTGGCGGCATCTAGTGTCAGTTTGTCATTCCAAGAAGTTCTGCTGCTGAGCAGTCTGTATGCGTTACGCAACAGTAACTTGCCTGGAGCAACCGCTCTGGTCATTGCCACACACTGACCACATACTCGTGCTAGAAGGCGTGCTGATATAAGGTCCTCTTTCATCACCCGCCTTATATCCTTGCGTAGCCTATAATTATATCCTATCTGCTGGAATGCTGATATAGGGATGGTCACCTTCAGTACACAGTATGTAGCCAATAAACTGACATGTGTTGGCCGGTGTCAACTGTGACTTCTCCCAGTTTATGGTCCAACCTAGCTGGGTTAATGTTTTTATGACTATGTCCTTGTGCTCTATCATCTGCTCCGGACTTGCCATTAGCAGGATATCGTCACTATAGCACACGATCCGAATTCCCAGAGACCTCAAGTATGCAATAGCTGGTCTCAATACCTTAGTGTGGTAATAAGGAGAGCATCCCCAGCCAAACGGTAAAGTGCACCACCTGTACACTCGACCTTTGAACTGGAATCCGAAATAGTCTCGGTCTTTTTCCCTGATAGGCACATGATGGAAGGCACTTTTGAGGTCTAAAACGACCATCTGATCATCAGGTCGAATTTGGTCGATGACTGTTTTGATATCCTCATATTGAAAAGTTTTTGAAGCACAGCTGTCATTCAGGAATCGTAAATCTGTGATCAGTCGAAATTTATCTTTTCCTTTCTTTTTAACAGTTTTGATAGGTGAAATACAGGATGGTATATAACAAATTTGCTCTATAATTCCTAAAGATAACAGGTCCGAAAGTTCTTGGCGCACAAAGTGTTTCTCCGCAGGGTCGAATCTTGGGTTAGTCCTATTGAAACAAGGGGGTCGCTCATCGTTGATTAGTCTCACCGGAACACCGCCGACAATCCAATCTGTGACAGTGTCAGATGCCCCGATCTCTGCCCACCTGTCCACACATCTGGTGAGGGGGTTTATGGGGGCCATAATGCCATGAATGGATCACTGATCCTGGTGAGTACCGTCTTTGTTATTACGCCTGGACGGCACCCCACGGCTTGTAAAGTTGCCGTATACACTGTCCCTGTTGCTCTGCCACTGGGTGACCTGGTCACGACCTCTGCCGTTCTGAAAACGGAATCCACGTCCGGAGCTACGTCCTTGTCGTTGAGGTTGATATTGCTGGCTGTTTTGTTGAGGCTGCATTGCAGCTGCCACCTGTGACGCGTTTCTCAGATCGTCAATTGCATCCTCTGTCAATCCAGACGTATTACGTCTAAATGACCTGAATAAACGTCCAATGTCTTTTGAACATGTGCCCTGCACAACTAAGGCACTATATTCGTCTTGCAGGTATCTTACTTGTGCTAAACCACACAAGGCGAGATTCTCCAAATCTTGTTGGGTTACGTCCTCAGCTTGCTGAATGTTATCGAGTACTTTCAGGGACGTCTCCACGTATCTGGCCGCTTTCACCAGGACGTTATATGCCTTGATCCTCACGCTTGATACCAGTCCTTGAATCATTTACGCATAAGTCCGAATGTAGGCGTACCTTCACCAACGAATCTTTAAGTGCCTTGAAATCACACTGGATGTCGCTTTCTGGCCTAGCTGCACGACGGGGTAAGACCGGCGTGGGACTGGGCTGGCTGATATAGCCGCTGATAGGGGCAACGTAATGCCCGTTCAAACTGCCGGCCTGGTATGGCGGGACAATACTGGCCTGTTGTGGCAACGGTACAAACTGCTGATTCTGCTGTAATTGTTGTTGATGATGATGCCGTGTAGGTTGTTGTTGTGGTTGATCTTGAGATGATGCAGATGTATCGGCTGTCTTGGCGTTGTTATTATCCTGAGGGGCAGACGATGGTTCTGCTTGCGGCTGATCTGCACCCTCCAAGGCTGTGAGAGATTGAGATGTCTCACGATGATTCAAATCCACCTTCTCTGTCAAATCCTGGACAGCCTTGATAAGGGTTGCAAGTTCGTGACCTTGTTCAGTCATTCCGACAACTTGAATGATACATATACTACTAATAACTATAATGATTTTGACGAATTCTATATCAAGTACTTAAGTTGAATATCACACACGTTAAGGCTGTGTAAGCTGTGGTGACCGCTGGCGGGAAGCACCAAACAGAAACTGGAGGCTATTATCTTTAGCTGACATAATTGCCAGATTACAACAAAATAAAATATTCCCCTAATCCTAAAACGTATTCTTCTTGAACCAAAGGGTGAATTCAGTGAGTTATTTGGTTAGCCTCCCGAAATTTTTCATTTAATTTATGCTTTATATCATGGTTTTTGTTAGATTTCTGAGCTACACACTGGAGTTTTGGGCACCACCAGAGAAAAAAAAACTTGGGTTCTCGGGCACCACCCAGCAAAAATAAACTGGGTTCTGGGCACCATCAGACAAAAATAAACTGGGGTTCGGGGCACCACTAGACGAAAATAAACTGGGATTGGGCGCAGCACTAAACAAAATTAAACTGGGAAAAAGTTTAGTGCCAAACAACAAGTTTAGAGTGATTTTTAACGCGACCAACAACTTCTTCGAGTGGGTAAAAATTGCTCATATTTGTTTAATTGAGACCAAACATTTGCAAATCTTCATGTTTAAACACTCTGTGAATTAAGCTGCCAATAAAACAAATTACAAACGACTGTAATCAAAATTACCGGTAAAAGAGTTCAACATATACTTACACAGAGCACTGTGTATAGTCCCAGACAGACACAAATAGCATGACTGTGTGTCTCAAGATGGCGAGTAGCATGACTGTGTGTCTCAAAAGGCCGACAACTTACCACACAAGTGAATGCGAGCACCCACCCCTCCACGAGATGTGTACACATTGTCGTCAGCCGATCATAGGGCTTTTAGCAGGACAGCCGGCCAATCACAAGCTTACTACAATAGGTTGAAATTGAGAGTGGGGGACATAATATGACGTCAGCCATCTGCAAAATTTATTATGCAGAGTATCAGTGCCTAACGGCTGGCAGTGTACACATACTGGGCTGGGGCTCTTTTAATTCGCACAATCACTGAGGGTTTGGACCATTTCTGTATAATGACAACGTAGGCCTACAGGTTTCTCATGTCAGCATGAGCCACTCAGTGTTTAGATATATAGCAATAATTAAAATGTCCTAACATAGATTGATAGGTGTGCAGCAATGGCGAGGAATCAAAATGTCCTAACATAGATTGATAGGTGTGTAATGGCGAGGAATCAAAATGTCCTGACATAGATTGATAGGTGTGCAACGGCGGGTATTTCCAAATGTCCTGACATAGATTGATAGGTGAGCAAATACGGGGAGTCCAAATGTCCTAACATAGACTAATAGGTGTGCAACGGCGGGGAAGTACAGATTGTTTCAGTAATTACTCTGGTAAGGTTATATGTTACAGTCATTTGAGAAAAATGCATAGCTTTGCGTGAAATACTGCTAAAATATAAAATGACATTATAGAATACATTGTTACAATCGAGTAACATTTTCTGTACATTATTTGTTTCAGAAGATAAGTTTTATGCTGTTCCTGAAGATGGAGTCACTTGTTTAGCTACGTCTGAGTTCACCACTAGTCCTAAATATCTGATTATGTGGGTGGGTTTGCATGGCCAACTTACACCTGATAATGTTGTAGCTTTCTTTCTTAATTTTCTACCAAATATCAAACGATATAAAAAACATTCGCATGTGCGTATAATGATGTTTGCCGGAGATGAGCTTGATCTGGATTCAACCAGGAAAAAGCTACAAGGTATCCCAGTCTACAATGAAAACATGTCAAGGCTGTATCAGACTGGAATTATAATGGATTATAATGTGTTCAGAAGAGATATTTAGGTTTTAGAATACAACAATTTGAAGGTTACATGTGTTGATGATGTTGCCTTACTTGAACCTACCATATTTGAACTAAGGCGTCTGCTTGGAATATGTGATGAATTTTCTATAACGTATAAATTGACATTAAATGCTGATAAAATCAATTTCTTAATATTTTGACATGATAATATAAGGTACAGTATAACCTGACAGTTTACGTGCAGAAGTTGTATCTATTCATTTAGGAAACATTATTGGGATAAACTGTAAACATAAACGCTTTGATGTGTTAACAGCTGAATTCACCAAAAATACGAATTGAAATATTATACAATTTTGAGATTGTATCTCCTCATGTCACATATAAACTGTTTAAAGCTAACAGTATGGCTCTTTATGGATGTCAACTGTGGGAACTATCAGATGATTATATAAATAAGCTTTATGTTACATGGCGAAAGCTTGTAAGATGCATATTTGGTACCGGTATACCATATGGCTCATTTTATATTAACACCACTAATAATGTAAATGATTCATCCGTTAATGTATAGTTAGAATTCATTGAGGTTTTTTTCACATTTACATTTATCACATAATAAGGGTATGTCGCTGCTGCAGCAGATTGGAAGAGGTTCATTGCTGAAACGTTAACCAGATACCAGTATGAGTCTGTAATCGATCTAGGCCCCTATATATAAACACAAACTAACAACCATGAATATAAATCTGAATAATATGTATTTAAAATAAATTTCTCGGTGTGCTAAATAGGTCTAGAGCTGGTCATTCTCTCAATGTTCGTGCTGAATATTCCGAGAACATTCTCACAAAATGACAGTTAATATTTTTATTGTTTTTTGTTCAGTAGAGGCTAGAGTCATCATTTCAACCGGGAGTACTAAATTCTACCCAGTGGCAATATTTTGTTACATTTATGACATTTTAAAATTATTTTGAAGTTAGGGTCGAAGGTGAAGGCCATTTTATGTGTATGGTCAGGTTTAAAAGGCATCAAATGTGGCATGTGACCGTCGCTGACCGATTTTTACCCAACCAACATTTACTTAACCTTTTCACTACCATACAGTACGGAAATTTCCGTCGTCATTCGTCAATGAACGTAACCATAAAATGACACAAATTTTCGTCAAATATATACTACATTTATGTATTTTTCGTCATTTGAAGCTGGAAATTGCGTTAGCAATTCCAGCTTCAAATGACGAAAAATAGAACTCCTACACCAGTATATCTGGATCCTGTTATGCACCCCGGCCTGGAAGTCAAAGGGTTAACCCCGTCAGGTCTAACATGACTTGTACACCCGTCATGGATTAGTGCTACCAATGGACTAGCATAGCAGGTATTTCAAATCCGGACCTTCACGCTGGCTGTCATTTCCAGTATTAACATTTTCTATCATACAGAAGATGAATTTTGGCCTCCATAATTTGCCAGAAGCTTCTTTGTATTGAATCTGGTTTGCATGGAACGAGGTGTGGACTCCAGGCAGTTGCAGAATAGGTGTGTGTAGTATAGGCCTATGTAGTACCTGTGTTTAGGAGTCCACACCCTCTGGATCTATTCCAGCCTCTGGTCCTTGCACTAGAGCCTGGTCTTGGTATAATACAAGCTATTGATCATTGATTGATTATGCTCGGCACAGGAGTGATATCATTGCACAAACAGAGCACACTGGTCACGTCACTGCTGTGGTACTCAGCATGGTGATCAGCATCAGATAGGTCTAAACTAGTGTCAGAAATGATATCTAATGAGCGACAGATCTGTCATCTACAGTTAGATTAAGTGTAGTTATATACCGCGCCTGAATAGACAGGGTGTGACCAATAGCAGAGCAAAGACAAAGGGAATTTGGTCATATCCCATAACTGAAGGAAAAAGGATGCCCTTGATTAAACTGGCATAAATATGTTGAAAACTTCACCAGCAAAAACGTGTACATTCCAGACTAACTGGAAAAAGTGCTGTATTTTTCAAGGAAAGATAAATGAAGATCTCAAATCACCACCCATACTTTATTCCCCTGAGTATGACCGTTATCTTACGATTGCGAACATCATACAGTACTTCTTTTCTATGCCCTCGGCGCCCATTGTTTTGGATCATACACTGCTTGACAAAGACGGAGCTACATGTACATGCAGAGGACGCACCGAGTCATGTGTTTGCATCATGTGTTTTATATGTAACCCCTAGAGTTGACTATCGTGTTATTTATGTGGTTTCAGTCACACCTGTGTGACCAGTTCCTAAAAAATAAAAATGTCCTAAATCTGTGAAAATGACACACAGTTTTGTCCCATTTTACAAATCTGAGTAATTTTCACTCACTTGAAGTTGTGGATCGCGGTAGCGAGACACAACTTCAAGTGATTGAAAATTTAAATTGAGCAATTCAGAATCCTAGGAGTTGAAGATAAGTAAAAGACAATATGTTTGTATTTGAAACCAAAAATAATAAGACAAAACATGCTAGAGGGGGGTCTTTATTTTGGCACTACAATTCCACCAAAGCCTCAATAAACGCGCAAATCGAGCACACGTACAGTTAATATAGTACATACATGCGAGCATCAAATACACGTGTCAAATTGCTCAAATGTTTGATATCATAATTATTATTATCACATACAGACATCTCGCACATCTACAATATCGCACAGTCGGCAATCACACGTAAAAAGAGCAGTGGATAGACAGATCGTTTCCTTGGAGTTAAAAGGTGCTAAACTGCCACTGCAAACTGGAAGTTTAGCACCTTCTAACTCCAAGGGGACAGGTGTAGATTCTAATTTATTTCTGATATATTATATATTGATTTATCCTGATATGCTTTTGCTAGCATGTCGAGAGTGAACATTAAAAATACACTGAAGCAGCATTGGTTCAATGCCCTATATTTATTGGATACAATATTTATTGAATACAATATGGCGCCGTAGAGTAGCTCAAACGACTAGATGTCTCTCAACCCTTGAAGCCCTCACGATGCATTAAAGCATCATTTTACATCACTGAAAACAGACCTAGTTTTCCTACAACAAAGGGTTTTAGAACGAAAATTTCCGTGAAACTGGATACCAATGCATGGCAATTTTCTTGAATTTCTAAACCACATCAAGTCATCTCCATTCACTACAAGCCGAGAATTGCGACAGCAATTCGCGGCTTGTAGTGGATGGAGATGACAATGGTAAATTCAGGCCTGAAAGGGTTAACCATTAAGCCGCTCAGCGCGACAATAGTCGTTTCCAGTTTGTTTTATTACCCGATCAAATCACTGGTATTAGGAATTAAATAAGTGGTTAAACAACAAGATTTGCAAATGCTTGGTCACAAATTAGATAAATGTTAGTAATTTTCACCCACTTGAAGTACTGGTCCGCGACAGCGAGACACAAGTTCAAATGGGTTAAAATTTATATTATTTAATTCAGTTCTTTAAGGGTTTATCAGTGTTTGATACGTTTGGCCACACTTTGAAGATAATGGTCAAACGAAATCGATTTCATCCAATATTTTATCTAATTATTTATTATAATTATCTATCAATAAAAACAAGGGATAATCATCGTGTTGTTTGTTCAGATACCATGACCAAATGCAAATTGTTGATATAAATAAATATAATTATTCACAATCGATAAGAGCAATAATTTGTCGCTTTTCCACCAGGGAATGCCCTGCGAACACGGACAGCGACGCTGGCCCAGCATTAAGTAAGAATTGGTTTTGATTTTTCAGTGCGGGGATAGATTTTAGCCGTCAGAATCTGACGTCTGGTAACCCTTTTAGTGCGGGGATCAACTTCAGGCGTCAGAATCTGACGTCTCGACTTTAGACGTCAGAATCTGACATCTACAGACGTCAGATTCTGACGTCTAAAGTATAAGGTATAACGGTCGTAGACCCATAACATAGGTATTCAAAAGAAGCGGAAAGAGGTAACTAAGACATTAATACTGATTTCAAATTAAAAAAAACCTTTGGTCTCCAGGGTCTATACAAAAGATTATTTCAGCGTTGTAAACAAACAGATACAAGACCTCGAATCAATGTTGGTTTAACGTTGGTTCACTGTCCACGACGTTGGACCAACGGTAAACCAACATTGATTCAACGTCTTGTGTCTGCTGGGCTTAGGTTACAGTCTCGTGATTACCGGGCTGTTTCAGGTGGTAAGGGGGGGGGGGGGTAATGTAGATCTCATGTCTACCGGTGTGTGTCTCGCTCAAACACGGACCGGGGATCAGAGATCCAGAACATCCCTGTAAAACAAGAAGAATTGGGCCGATGTTGGTTTAATGTTGGGCAGCATCTGCTTACTGTACTAGCTGCCTTTTGACTTTGCAGAGCGGTACTGGAATTCTCATGGACCTTCATGATGAAGGTGTCGAAAAGTAACCATGCAACGATAAAAAAAAATCATAAAAGCATAGTACTATGATGATAACATGTGTGATTCAAGTGATTTGTCTTAGGAGATCAAATGCAATCCATGAATCAATAAATCAATCGAACGATCGATCGATCGTCATCAATCAATCAATCGATCAATCAATCAATCAATCAATCAATCAATCAATCAATCAATCAATCAATCAATCAATCAATCAATCAACTAATCAATCAATCAATCAATCAATCAATCAAATATCTGATTATGTGGGTGGGTTTGCATGGCCAACTTACACCTGATAATGTTGTAGCTTTCTTTCTTAATTTTCTACCAAATATCAAACGATATAAAAAACATTCGCATGTGCGTATAATGATGTTTGCCGGAGATGAGCTTGATCTGGATTCAACCAGGAAAAAGCTACAAGGTATCCCAGTCTACAATGAAAACATGTCAAGGCTGTATCAGACTGGAATTATAATGGATTATAATGTGTTCAGAAGAGATATTTAGGTTTTAGAATACAACAATTTGAAGGTTACATGTGTTGATGATGTTGCCTTACTTGAACCTACCATATTTGAACTAAGGCGTCTGCTTGGAATATGTGATGAATTTTCTATAACGTATAAATTGACATTAAATGCTGATAAAATCAATTTCTTAATATTTTGACATGATAATATAAGGTACAGTATAACCTGACAGTTTACGTGCAGAAGTTGTATCTATTCATTTAGGAAACATTATTGGGATAAACTGTAAACATAAACGCTTTGATGTGTTAACAGCTGAATTCACCAAAAATACGAGTTGAAATATTATACAATTTTGAGATTGTATCTCCTCATGTCACATATAAACTGTTTAAAGCTAACAGTATGGCTCTTTATGGATGTCAACTGTGGGAACTATCAGATGATTATATAAATAAGCTTTATGTTACATGGCGAAAGCTTGTAAGATGCATATTTGGTACCGGTATACCATATGGCTCATTTTATATTACCACCACTAATAATGTAAATGATTCATCCGTTAATGTATAGTTAGAATTCATTGAGGTTTTTTTCACATTTACATTTATCACATAATAAGGGTATGTCGCTGCTGCAGCAGATTGGAAGAGGTTCATTGCTGAAACGTTAACCAGATACCAGTATGAGTCTGTAATCGATCTAGGCCCCTATATATAAACACAAACTAACAACCATGAATATAAATCTGAATAATATGTATTTAAAATAAATTTCTCGGTGTGCTAAATAGGTCTAGAGCTGGTTATTCTCTCAATGTTCGTGCTGAATATTCCGAGAACATTCTCACAAAATGACAGTTAATATTTTTATTGTTTTTTGTTCAGTAGAGGCTAGAGTCATCATTTCAACCGGGAGTACTAAATTCTACCCAGTGGCAATATTTTGTTACATTTATGACATTTTAAAATTATTTTGAAGTTAGGGTCGAAGGTGAAGGCCATTTTATGTGTATGGTCAGGTTTAAAAGGCATCAAATGTGGCATGTGACCGTCGCTGACCGATTTTTACCCAACCAACATTTACTTAACCTTTTCACTACCATACAGTACGGAAATTTCCGTCGTCATTCGTCAATGAACGTAACCATAAAATGACACAAATTTTCGTCAAATATATACTACATTTATGTATTTTTCGTCATTTGAAGCTGGAAATTGCGTTAGCAATTCCAGCTTCAAATGACGAAAAATAGAACTCCTACACCAGTATATCTGGATCCTGTTATGCACCCCGGCCTGGAAGTCAAAGGGTTAACCCCGTCAGGTCTAACATGACTTGTACACCCGTCATGGATTAGTGCTACCAATGGACTAGCATAGCAGGTATTTCAAATCCGGACCTTCACGCTGGCTGTCATTTCCAGTATTAACATTTTCTATCATACAGAAGATGAATTTTGGCCTCCATAATTTGCCAGAAGCTTCTTTGTATTGAATCTGGTTTGCATGGAACGAGGTGTGGACTCCAGGCAGTTGCAGAATAGGTGTGTGTAGTATAGGCCTATGTAGTACCTGTGTTTAGGAGTCCACACCCTCTGGATCTATTCCAGCCTCTGGTCCTTGCACTAGAGCCTGGTCTTGGTATAATACAAGCTATTGATCATTGATTGATTATGCTCGGCACAGGAGTGATATCATTGCACAAACAGAGCACACTGGTCACGTCACTGCTGTGGTACTCAGCATGGTGATCAGCATCAGATAGGTCTAAACTAGTGTCAGAAATGATATCTAATGAGCGACAGATCTGTCATCTACAGTTAGATTAAGTGTAGTTATATACCGCGCCTGAATAGACAGGGTGTGACCGATAGCAGAGCAAAGACAAAGGGAATTTGGTCATATCCCATAACTGAAGGAAAAAGGATGCCCTTGATTAAACTGGCATAAATATGTTGAAAACTTCACCAGCAAAAACGTGTACATTCCAGACTAACTGGAAAAAGTGCTGTATTTTTCAAGGAAAGATAAATGAAGATCTCAAATCACCACCCATACTTTATTCCCCTGAGTATGACCGTTATCTTACGATTGCGAACATCATACAGTACTTCTTTTCTATGCCCTCGGCGCCCATTGTTTTGGATCATACACTGCTTGACAAAGACGGAGCTACATGTACATGCAGAGGACGCACCGAGTCATGTGTTTGCATCATGTGTTTTATATGTAACCCCTAGAGTTGACTATCGTGTTATTTATGTGGTTTCAGTCACACCTGTGTGACCAGTTCCTAAAAAATAAAAATGTCCTAAATCTGTGAAAATGACACACAGTTTTGTCCCATTTTACAAATCTGAGTAATTTTCACTCACTTGAAGTTGTGGATCGCGGTAGCGAGACACAACTTCAAGTGATTGAAAATTTAAATTGAGCAATTCAGAATCCTAGGAGTTGAAGATAAGTAAAAGACAATATGTTTGTATTTGAAACCAAAAATAATAAGACAAAACATGCTAGAGGGGGGTCTTTATTTTGGCACTACAATTCCACCAAAGCCTCAATAAACGCGCAAATCGAGCACACGTACAGTTAATATAGTACATACATGCGAGCATCAAATACACGTGTCAAATTGCTCAAATGTTTGATATCATAATTATTATTATCACATACAGACATCTCGCACATCTACAATATCGCACAGTCGGCAATCACACGTAAAAAGAGCAGTGGATAGACAGATCGTTTCCTTGGAGTTAAAAGGTGCTAAACTGCCACTGCAAACTGGAAGTTTAGCACCTTCTAACTCCAAGGGGACAGGTGTAGATTCTAATTTATTTCTGATATATTATATATTGATTTATCCTGATATGCTTTTGCTAGCATGTCGAGAGTGAACATTAAAAATACACTGAAGCAGCATTGGTTCAATGCCCTATATTTATTGGATACAATATTTATTGAATACAATATGGCGCCGTAGAGTAGCTCAAACGACTAGATGTCTCTCAACCCTTGAAGCCCTCACGATGCATTAAAGCATCATTTTACATCACTGAAAACAGACCTAGTTTTCCTACAACAAAGGGTTTTAGAACGAAAATTTCCGTGAAACTGGATACCAATGCATGGCAATTTTCTTGAATTTCTAAACCACATCAAGTCATCTCCATTCACTACAAGCCGAGAATTGCGACAGCAATTCGCGGCTTGTAGTGGATGGAGATGACAATGGTAAATTCAGGCCTGAAAGGGTTAACCATTAAGCCGCTCAGCGCGACAATAGTCGTTTCCAGTTTGTTTTATTACCCGATCAAATCACTGGTATTAGGAATTAAATAAGTGGTTAAACAACAAGATTTGCAAATGCTTGGTCACAAATTAGATAAATGTTAGTAATTTTCACCCACTTGAAGTACTGGTCCGCGACAGCGAGACACAAGTTCAAATGGGTTAAAATTTATATTATTTAATTCAGTTCTTTAAGGGTTTATCAGTGTTTGATACGTTTGGCCACACTTTGAAGATAATGGTCAAACGAAATCGATTTCATCCAATATTTTATCTAATTATTTATTATAATTATCTATCAATAAAAACAAGGGATAATCATCGTGTTGTTTGTTCAGATACCATGACCAAATGCAAATTGTTGATATAAATAAATATAATTATTCACAATCGATAAGAGCAATAATTTGTCGCTTTTCCACCAGGGAATGCCCTGCGAACACGGACAGCGACGCTGGCCCAGCATTAAGTAAGAATTGGTTTTAATTTTTCAGTGCGGGGATAGATTTTAGCCGTCAGAATCTGACGTCTGGTAACCCTTTTAGTGCGGGGATCAACTTCAGGCGTCAGAATCTGACGTCTCGACTTTAGACGTCAGAATCTGACATCTACAGACGTCAGATTCTGACGTCTAAAGTATAAGGTATAACGGTCGTAGACCCATAACATAGGTATTCAAAAGAAGCGGAAAGAGGTAACTAAGACATTAATACTGATTTCAAATTAAAAAAAACCTTTGGTCTCCAGGGTCTATACAAAAGATTATTTCAGCGTTGTAAACAAACAGATACAAGACCTCGAATCAATGTTGGTTTAACGTTGGTTCACTGTCCACGACGTTGGACCAACGGTAAACCAACATTGATTCAACGTCTTGTGTCTGCTGGGCTTAGGTTACAGTCTCGTGATTACCGGGCTGTTTCAGGTGGTAAGGGGGGGGGGGGTAATGTAGATCTCATGTCTACCGGTGTGTGTCTCGCTCAAACACGGACCGGGGATCAGAGATCCAGAACATCCCTGTAAAACAAGAAGAATTGGGCCGATGTTGGTTTAATGTTGGGCAGCATCTGCTTACTGTACTAGCTGCCTTTTGACTTTGCAGAGCGGTACTGGAATTCTCATGGACCTTCATGATGAAGGTGTCGAAAAGTAACCATGCAACGATAAAAAAAAATCATAAAAGCATAGTACTATGATGATAACATGTGTGATTCAAGTGATTTGTCTTAGGAGATCAAATGCAATCCATGAATCAATGAATCAATCGAACGATCGATCGATCGTCATCAATCAATCAATCGATCAATCAATCAATCAATCAATCAATCAATCAATCAATCAATCAATCAATCAATCAATCAATCAATCAATCAATCAATCAATCAATCAATCAATCAACTAATCAATCAATCAATCAATCAATCAATCAATCAATCAATCAATCAATCAATCAATCAATCAATCAATCAATCAATCAATCAATCAATCAATCAATCAATCAATCAATCAATCAATCAATCAATCAATCAATCGATCGATCGATCGATCGATCGATCGATCGATCGATCGATCGATCGATCGATCGATCGATCGATCGATCGATCGATCAATCAATCAATCAATTTATCAATCAATCAATCAATCGATCAATTAATCAATCAATCAATCAATCAATCAATCAATCAATCAATCAATCAATCAATCAATCAATCAATCAATCAATCAATCAATCAATCAATCAATCAATCAATCAATCAATCAATCAATCAATCAATCAATCAATCAATCAATCAATCAATCAATCAATCAATCAATCAATCAATCAATCAATCAATCAATCAATCAATCAATCAATCAATCAATCAAGCAATCAAGCAATCAATTAATCAAGCAATCGCTGATTGGTAGATAATGAAAGCATCTTAAATAATTGAGTGTGTTAATTCTTTGATACTCTTCGAAGAATAGTTTATTTATGATGTGCATCATTATATTGTTGAATCAAGCCTTTGGAGTATCACGGCCCAACATTGAGCCACAGTTTAGCAAACTTCATACAGTGTTTCTTCATCACATTCACCAGAGGTCTCTCAAGTATGACGTGTTTCTCACACAAAATCCGAAAAATATAAGCGTACAAAAATATGTCTACATCAACGTAACAATTAGGAAATTAGGATTGTCTCATTAATAATTACAATCAAATACATTTTAGACGACCTAAGATGGTTGAGTGTTGTTCCGTGGCAAGTGGGGAGCTATGTACATCATTCGGGGCTTAAAATCAACAATAGTCTGTCTGATTGATCATTCAGTGCACCAGATGATAACGCTAGTCAGCCCTCGTCTTTGGCGAATGTTTGATCTCATACTCCGTCCTGGTGGCTTGAGGGACCATCACAAAAGTCCGCTTATCTCTCATCTCGTCTGGCAAGAAAACCTGCAACAGTCACAAACACGATCAGCAGTTAGGCCTGGAACGATTGTGTCAAATGTGCATCGTCTGCAATGGATTTTGCTTTGGTGCTGACAGTTAAAGGTTAGCAAAGTGTGACTGAACATTTTCAATAACTCTCACCCCTTACAGCGCGAGGACAGTCTTTAGACGTCAGAATTTGACGTCTGTAGACGTCAGATTCTGACGTCTAAAGTCGATCCCCGCACTGTAGGAGTAAACAATATTTATAGTCGTCGTACACCCATAACGTAGGTATTCAAATGAAGCGGGAAGATGTAACTAAGACATTTATGAAGATTTCAAATTGAAAAAAATCGTCTGCGTGGTTTGTACACACATATTTCATCGCTTTAGAGGTTGATCATGTTGAATATACATGACATTGTACATATATATATCTATGACAAATAAATCTGTAATTACTTTCATTTACGTCAATAAAACATATGTCTGTCACCTACACTTTTTTAATTATAATATCCAAAAGGGTGTTTGCAGTAGATAAAACAGAAAGATGCACAAGCAAAGCCAGCATAAACATTTTAGCGCGCTATTGAACTTAACAACAGACCTGGGTTCAATTCCATTTTTTAAATTCCAACTCCTGATCCAATTCCTTTTTTTTAATTCCGAGGCTAATTCCAACTCCTTTATTTGCATTTTTTATAATTCCAATTCACATTCCATTTCCTAATTTATAATTCCTTCCTAATTCCGGACTTTTTTAATATGCTATAAAATTATCAGATTTTAGGCGCAAAGTATTTTATTGTGAGAATAATAAACAACACATTTTATATGAGAGAGCATTTCTATATAATTAGTAAATCAATCAGAATCAACTGAACTAATTATTGTGACATGTATTTTACTATAACTTCGTGTTAAATTCTTGGTCATTACACTGGATATTTTGTATAATCTTTGTATATTTGTTGTAGCATGAACAAATAAATAAATAAAGTATCGCGCGAATTTAAAGCTAAACCAATATTGAATGAAAAATACTTAAATCATCAGTAAATCATTGAAATAGATTATGCGTGTTGTCATATAAAAACAAGTTACATGTTGTTGGTTTTATTTTTTAAAATTAGTGGTGTTGTATTGTTATGCCAGAGCTAGAAAACTGTTACGGTCAACACAGTGTTATCGTAACCATACCCCCCGCCTCTTCCGCTCTATGTTACATCACACCTCTTTACTCTTTAATATCCCCTGTCATGTTATTAGAGTTTATCGAGATAAATTAGTGCTTTATCAAATTAAACTTAGTGATAGGAATATCACGATTAAATGTATCATTTTATATTGGGTCTTTACTATTTATATTGTGATATAATTGTTTTGGTAATTCGACTGGTGAACACATCAGAAAATAAAATACAAGGACAGAATCAGACTCAAACAGAAGAATAATTGACTTAAGGATTTAGATGGTAGAGCTAAGCCACACCTTACCCACCCACCTCATGCTTGCCGAAAAACAAAGATTTTATTTTATTATTTTGCCAAATTGAATCGATAAAACATATCAAAACACTTGGTGTATCAGTGTATTGGGTATATATCGTCATATAATATCAATGACCTATAGAATTTATAAGTATTATAAAAAATAATTCGCCTCGATATTTGACCGCTAATTAATATGGGGTATGTACTGTGTATATTATTGCTAAAGTATTCAACAGCTCCCGTGTCAATAACTGAAATTGTAAATTAAACTATTCACTTTACACGTAAACACTATATTTATATTAGGATATCATTTATATTGGGTATATATCGTCATATAATATCAATGACCTATAGAATTTATAAGTATTATAAAAAATAATTCGCCTCGATATTTGAAAGCTAATTAATATGGGGTATGTACTGTGTATATTATTGCTAAAGTATTTAACAGCTCCCGTGTCAAGAACTGAAATTATAAATTAAACAATTCACTTTACACGTAAACACTATATTTATATTAGGATATCATTTTTTTTCGAATTTCAAATAGTTGAGCTGTTCAATACCCACAATTAAATAATATCTACGCGTACATTTATGAAAATAATTGACTTTTGGACCTAAAGTGCTCCATAGAAGCATAGCCACCCCTGGTGAGCATGAAACATTCACCAATTCTGGCTCAATACTGGGCAAAGTTGCAGACTCTGACAACACTAAAACAACACCGCATGAATGTATCAATTTTACGGTGCGTTGTCGCTTTCAGAGAACAACGACCGACGACCGGTCTGGTATTTTTAACACCCCACACCCCTCGATCTGCGACAGGCCTGTGCAACCTTCACAATAACTGATTCCCCCCTCCACTACAATGTGACGTTTTTGCATTTGTGTTGAGATTTAAAAAAAAAAAAAAAAAAGTTCAATTCCTTTTTTAATTCCACCTACTTTTTAATAATTCCAATTCAATTCCAATTCCTTAAAAGGTAATTCCCATTCCCATTTCAATTCCTGGAATTAAACTTGGAATTAGGTCTAATTCCAGATCAATTCTAGAATTGAATCCAGGTCTGCTTTACAATATAGCTGTTATGAAATGTATTATAAAACAGAAAACATTATCAAGTATATAATTATCCAACTATAATCGATTTTCGAAATACCCTTCCACCCAAAGTTTCCATTCGGACATAATACATTTTTCCTCACTCGCCCACATTTTGCTATTAATTGCATTTGTTGTGAGAACATTTTTGTCAAACAATGACAATTGATTACTTACATGTATATTGATTACAGCTCATGCAATGACATTATGTAGTTAAATTGCGTTCGTAAATTTTCTGAATTTATATTCTATATTATTGTACAACATATTGGAATTTTCAATTTAACTGTAGCCTACCACCCCCTGTGTACTCTTTCTGTATTCAGCGATTGAATGGAGTGAAAGAAACATAACTAAATCTAAGCAGCATGTGGAGATATCAGCCACTTCTGCCATATTAATAAATTATATTGGGAAAAAAATAACTGTTCAAACGTCATGATTTGTTGATCTCAAATTAAACAAGCATGATAAATTTTCACCCCTTGAAGTTGTGGGTCGCGGTAGCGGGACACAACTTCAAGTGGGTGAAAATTTAAAGAAGATCATTTTGGAGTGATGATAGACGCAGATCTAAGCAGCATCCAAATAAATTAACAACTCCCTCTAAATGATCGGATGGATCAACGCCATAAAGAGATGTCAAAGTTTTGCTTTTATTTTGGAGTATGGTGTGTACATGTATCCGTTTCATTTTTTTTAATGAACTTCTCGTAATAACTGGCTCAATCTTAAATCTTGAAAACTTCATTAACTGCAAAGCTAACGCTGGCACAGTTGTGTAGTAATGCTGATGAAAACGGTCCAGGTACTTATTTGGCTTGCTAAGAATAAGCCAATTAGTAACGCGATGCGATTACAATGTTGTCTCAGTATTGATCAGGCTCTGCTAGCCTTACTGTAGTGAGCAGGTGGAATGTTTTGGTTAGATGTACATGTAACCCAGGTTTGGGAATGAGGCCGTATAAAGCAGCCATCGGTTTACCCAGCGAGGCCAAGGGGTTGTTAACCGTCAGATCTCTGAGCAATTCATTTTAAATTGTCAGTCCCTTGAAGTTGTGTCTCGCTAGCGCGACACAACTTCCAGTGATTGAAAATGTCCGTGATTTGTGAAATTAAAGTCTCAACATATATCAGTGTTTCAAAATTGAAGGCATCTTTTAATTTTAACAACTGGTTATCAGGGGTTATCAGGGGTTATACAGGTGCTAATAAAAAGACAGAATGTCTACCGTAGTCGACATCAGTGTTCTATGGGTTGAGGCATTATCGTTGGCAAATCCAGCGAGCTCGGTAGATTTACGAGAATCGCCGACAATTGGACGAGTGCTGGGTCCGAGCGCTCGTTAAAGAGGGAGACACAGAAAGAAAATAAACGAGGAAAATCATTATTGTAAGCGCGATGAATTAAGTCACGAGAATTATGGAGATAAACGCGGAGAAATATTAGTAGAAAACTGCCCAGCTGGACTAGTTGGGTCCTATCCTTAGGTCCCGTGTCCGTGGAGTTTATAACGATTTTTTTGGTGGTTTTGTCATCCAAAATCCAAAATATCCGCCATAAAATCGATTCCGGTAATGTTTTAGTGTAATTAATCTAGGACGTGAATATGAGCCTTTGGTATAAATGTTTGAGGATATCACATAATATTATAGCCAAGTACAATATTACACTAGCTAGCCCAAACACATCTCCAACGAGTCTGTTGGTTATTTACTACTGAATTAGACAATATTTTGAATGATATCATATAGCGTGCTGGCAGAGCATGTCCATCAATAGGCCTACTTAATTTGGCCCATTGTCTGGAAATGGAAATATTGTATAGTAATATTATAAATTAGGTGGTGCAATATTAAGATATTAAATTTGAATATTAGGATATTACGTAATAAAGTTATGACATTTTAATGTGATAATATTATATTCGAATTTCAGAATATGACATTAAGTTAGAGTAAGATACGATGTAACAGTTTAACGCCAGGATATGATATTTTTATGTCAGAATATGTCATTGTAATATCAGGATATGACGTTATTATGTGTGAATACAGCTTTATAAAGGCAGGATATGGGGCTATGGTATTAAAATGGCAGGATTTGGCAGTGCATTGTCACGATATGATAAAAATATCAGGATATTATAATGACACGTTCTTGATTAGAAGACTACATCATCACATGACAATGCCATATTGTGACATTATCATGTCATTTTCATAAACGTATGACGTCATATCTTGATATTCAAATACCATATGCTAAAATGCAAATGTCATACCGTAAACCGGGGCTATTTTGCCACCCCCGGGGCTATTTTGCCACCCCCTCGGGGAATTGATAAAATCCTCTGGTTTTCAATAATTACCATAAGTTAATAAAAATAACTATTATTATAAGTTATACTATATTGTAGGGAACATGTTTATGTCTATTTACAATTTTTGTATAATATTTTAACACCAGAATTTTTTTTTTACCGAAGTGGTTTTTTTTACGCTTTTTTTTCTAAATTTGACAAATTTGAACTCTGGAATGGTATTTAGCCATTTTATTAACGTATGCAGTTTTCTTTTATGATATTTGAAGGGTTCGTATCACATAAAAAAATCGATGAAATTTAAATATTGAGCCTGTTAGAGCACTTGAAAGTAACCGGGGCTATTTTGCCACCCAATACCGGGGCTATTTTGCCACCCCTTCAAAATGGCCGCCAGAGCCTCATTTTCAGTCCCATATGAAAACTGACTTCACCACTAGACTCACTGACCCCTAAAAACTATATAAATATTTACATAACTGGTTTAAGGCACTTATTTTATTAATTAAATAACTTTCTTGCAAAATAATGATTTTTTCACTGAATATTTTATGTTATGTCTGTATGATGCATTTATCTGAATCTATGTAATATATTAAATGGAATTATAAAAAGGGCTACAGACTGTTCAATTAATTTTATTTTCATTCGATTAGCTTCTCAATTATTATTAGTTGAAATAAAAAATATTTATATGGCAAAATATTTTTATTTGGATTCTGACAAATGGTTTTAATTCTCAAAATATGAGCAAAATTAGCTCCAGTAGCAAAATAGCCCCGGTATAGGAGCTATTTTGCCTCCATACATTTTTATTTAATAGTCCGATTAATAAAGGCTAAATACAAACTATGCTAAGTATGCGAATACCTTACACAACCACCCTCAATTATTACACTCTATATTCCCACTAAAAAAACAGGTTTAATACCGCGATAAAAAAAATGTAAATAGGGTGGCTAAAAAGCCCCGGTTTACGGTACCCTGACATTGAAATGTCATATTGTGATGTCACCATGCTGGATCTTGATATTATAAAGTATATCGTGAAAATATAATGCCAGATCTTGTCATTTACCACCAAGCATAGCGTGTTTTTAACCAACATATCCTGCCTTTTTAAAGCTGTATTCAGACATTATAACGTCATTTTATTATATTAAACAGCAAGTGTAGACATTAAAATACGATATCATGACGTTAAAGTGTCATATCCTGCTATTATAATCAAATATCCTGACATGAAGCTATCATATCCTGACGTTACCTATCACATCGTCTAATTAAATGTCATATTGTGACTTACTAATGCAATGCCATCACATTACAATGCCATAACTTTATAACGTATTATCCTAATATTCAAATGTGATATCTTAATATTCAAATAACTAGTCCCTGATATGAAAATATAATAGTGCTAATTGCAGAAAATGGGCTAAATTAACTAAGCCTATTGATGGACCAAACACAAAGCACGCAGAGTATAGACTGCTTGCACGAGTTTGCGCAGTGAACAATTGTCTGATTAAAACAGTTCCGAGTTGCTCACTGTGTGGCGTGTTGTCATTGCCAAGTGTGTAACAGTTGTCTGATTAAAACAGTTCAGCGTTGCTCACCATATGGCGTGTTGTTATTGAAAAAGGTGTATTAAACAACAAACAGACCCGTGGGACACTTGTTCAAACTAGTGTAATATTGTACTTGTCTTTGTAATTATGTTATACCCTCAAACATTTTCACCAAAGGCTCATATTCACTTCCTAAATTAATCACAACTAAGACATTACTGAAATTGATTTCATGGCGGCAATATTGGATTTTTGCTTATCAAGGAATGTCAGGATGTAAAATGTTATTGCAGAAATAAATTCATTGACCCGAAAAACATATTACAAAAAAGAATTACCCACAGCTCTTCTAAATTTCATCATTTGTTTTAGCCAAGGTACATAGGGTAAATTTTCGTATTTAACCCCTAAAGAGGATGACAAAACCATTAGAAACCTAGTTTTGAGCTCCAAGGTCACGCGACATAAGGATATGACCCAACTATAGACTGCCTCTCAGCAAACATGAGACATTCAGGCAGTACTGATAAATGTTGGCCAGCTGTCTGATGGAGGCCATTTTTTCAACATTACAACGCTGTAATTTGCTTGTATAAGTAATGTAGACCAGCGTGTTTTCCAATTAGAAATCATCATTAACCCTTTAAGCCCCCACGATGAGTTTAAGCATCATTTTACATTCCTGAAAACACAATTGATTTTCCTACAACTAAGGGTTTTAGAAGGAAAATTACCATGCAATTGTCCTAAAAATACATGACAATTTCCTTTACTTTTTCATCCACTTCAAATCATCTTCATCCACTACAAGTCGGGAATTGCGACAGCAATTCGCGGCTTGTAGTGGATGAAGATGACAACGGTAAATTCAGGCCTGAAAGGGTTAATATCTTAGTTAGCACTTTCAGCTTTATTTTAATACCTAAGTGACGGATCTACGGTCATTTTAAATATTTAATTTTTTGAACTGTGAGGACCGCCTTTAGACTAATATGATGTATGGATTTTCATACCAAGTGCATCATCCAATGTGTTTCTGACGACAAATCCTAATAGTTAAATGTTTTAATTACTTCACTGAGGAGGAGACCGTCTTTATACTAATATGATTTATGGATTGTTGTATCAAGTGAATCACCTAATTTGATTTTGCTGACAAGTCGTAATAGTTACCGCTCTATCAATACACACATTTGCAAACTATGTCACCCCTTCAATTGAGCATGATTTCTCATCCTATCATAATTTTCAAATAGAGTCAACAGAACCCGTGTTTTTTTAAACCATAATCCTATGAAAAAATTGAAGCATTTTTTTTTCTCCAGATATTTCTTTTCTAAATTGATCAATGTATAAGTTCAAATAAAGCACGAGTCAGATTCACAATTAAGTTTTCTTGGCTGTCGCCCCATAGCTAGAATTTAGTGCTTGTAAAATTTCATGACAATTGGGTGAGAATTGACTGAGAAATCCGCGAAAATCATTCACCACGGTTAATGTGAATACGACTATAATCTATAAACACCATGAACAGATGAACATAAGACAACAAACACGAGAGTCTAATCCAATGCCTGTTTAATGCTGGCCTACCGTCTACGACGCTGGACTAACATTAAACTAACATTGAGCGAATGTCTCGTGTTAGCTGCGATGGGTATTTTGATTGGTTATGAACAAATACTATTCAGTGACGGGATCCAGGAGGGTGCCCATGGGAGCCCGCTTCCATAACTAAATGACCTACACATCGACGAAAAAGGCCAAAAAATCGGTATTTGACACGCAACATTTACTAGGG
>OZ024917.1:34324868-34372368 GCA_964017125.1 Flabesymbios commensalis | reverse complement strand
GTGCATGGGGTGAGTGCATTCACGCGACGTTGACACAACGGTGGTAAACCAACATTGGGTTTATGTTTCGTGTTTGCTGGGCAAGGTATTGCATGGTTTGGAGGACCTTAATATGTTCTCCACGCCCGTGTCATTCCCGCTGGCCACCGCAATTTTTGATGATTCACAAAAGCCAAATATAGTTTCTAAGACCACAAAGCTGACGCACGGCGAACGTATAATACCACAGTAAAACCAACTAACGTTTTGTCGCCGTGTCGGTTGTGTGAGAGTTTCACGGCCACAATGAATTATCTGCTTACTTGAAAAATAAGCAGATACTGCCTATTGGCTTTGCACGGCAGTTTACATATAACAAGAGAGCGCTGCATGGCGCTACAATATTATATACAATTTTACCCTTCATAATTATTCTATACAAAATAGTCTGTGCATTTAAATGTAATCTTCAATTATACTTTAAGTTTAGTAAGGCCTACATGCAAATGACGCTGGTCCAAGGTCGTAGACGGTAAACCACACATTACGTTGAATCAATGTTGGATTACCGCTGGTCCAACATCGTAGACGGTAGACCATCGTTAAGCTAATTTAATTCAACGTATTGTGTGTGCTGGAAAGCTATGACAATATTATCCGTTGAAGCGACACACTAAGGGCCTATAATTTATTTTTTTCCCCACATAAAGTTGTGTCTCACTACAGCGACTCCTAACATTAATTCTCACACTCTGCACAGTAATTTTCACACTTCTGTCATGTTCCTACCATCAGCAATAAATACTTGTTACTTGTTACTTGATATCAGCCCATATCGCACTCTAGCTGTAGTTGAACTGAAATCTATGGAAGTTATGTCTTATACACTCTAAACAATATAGGTTCTTTAAAAAGAGCCCTTCAGTACTATTACCATGCAACCCCAGTAGAACCCTTGCAGGGTCGATGGCAAGCGCAGGAACTTTTCACTTTGTCGCCAGCTGTTCGTCTCTGTCTTGTTGTAACTTCAGTGCAGCTCTCCTGGGGATGCATGGTAATAGTACTAAAGGGTTACTTCTAAAGAACCTTATTGTTTAGAGTGATATGACTTGATCGTGTGAAAAAATATAAGTTGTTCATTTTTCGTGCGATATGGGAAAATACAGCATATGTCCAATGAATAAGGTGTTCGCCTAAAGGCTCACACCTTATTCATTGGACGAGTGCTCTATTTCCCCATATCGCACTCAAATGAGCACCGTTTGCATATCGTATGTACAAATTAATTATAATGGATTATATGAATCAGACTATATGTCCATCTTGCCAATTTAATGCTCATCTCTCTAACAAATTTTCTTTTTTGAGACAACCAGAAAGGCTAAAACAGCTATAGACGTGATTGTCACTTTAACCCTTACAACGCTGAATTATTTTTGTATAAAACATGGAAACCAAAGGGTTTTAATTTAAAATCGTCAAAAACTCTTTCCGCTTCATTTGAATACCTATGTTATGGGTTTACGGTCATTACAAATATTTTAATTCTTTCAGTGCGGGGATCGTCTTTATACGTCAAAATCTGAAGTCTACAAACGTCAGATTCTGACGTATAAAGACGGTCCCCGCCCTGAAAGGGTTAATTGTGTGACGCAATATATGACACTTCACAATCCCAGATAATGATCCACGAGATTCCTGCAACTTCCATGCAGATTATCGACATGCTAATGTGGAACAGGTTTAAATTTCGAACAATGCAAACGCACATCAGATGGTATTTTTAAATCGTCGGTAGGCTTAAAGATACAAACTTAAAACACGTAAAATAGTAAATATTTTTTTGATGTAATGCAAAATGTAGTCATGGTGTATTGTTTTATCGAAAACGATGGCAAGCGCAAGAACTTTTCACTTTGTCGCCAGCTGTTCGTCTCTGTCTTGTTGTAACTTCAGTGCAGAAGGGAGGGGTGATTATGCTTAACCCTTTAACCGCCGGTGCCGTTATATCCGGGTTTTCATTTTTTATTAGCACATTAAGTTCCATGTTTTAAACATGTTAATGATAAAATGTGATATTAATCAGCAATATTTGAAAACAGTTGACCTCCATATTGTCAAATCTGAATAATTTTCATTCACTTAAAGTTGTGGATCTCGTCAGCGAGGCACAACTTCAAGTGGGTGAAAATTCAAATTAAATATTTTGGCGGTCAAAGGGTTAAAGTGGTGGTCAATAAAACGTTATATTACAGTATATCATGTTTCGCGATCCATGTTTATTCCATTTTTTGGATAGATCGATTTTAAAGTTCCACTGAGGCCAATTAATTATTTTCTTGTGGCTTGAATTGACCATTTGACCAATTGTTCTTGTCAGATACAAAGACCCGGGGCCCATAAGAGAAGTCTACTTAGGGAGAAGTCCCATGACTTACAATACCCCTGTGCTGGCAAACCAGGACAAATACCCATACCCATCAACCACGACACATCTACCAACAGAATGTTTGACCAATGTTGGGCCAACGTCGTAGACGGTGGGCCAACATTGGCCAAACATTGGGTAGATGTGTCATGGTGGCTGGGACAGTGGTGGTTTATTATTTGGGGACAAAATGAGTCACGCTTGTTAAGGCATATTTTACGAGATTGTGGACTGGGTGTTGTCAAGGTGAACAGATTGACGGCAGCCATGGCCTCAGCAAACACGATACGTTATTCTAATATTGGCCCGGTATCGGACCAACGTTGCAGATAGTGGGCCAACCTTAAATAGACTTTGGGTCATGATCTCCTACTTCTGGCCAGATGCTCGACTGTCTGCACAAATGAAAAAAACATTTGATTAGAGCTGGTTCGACGCCTAAGGCAGTGTATTGTTTCATCGAAAACGATAGCAAGCCAAGAACTTTTCACTTTGTCGCCATCTGTTCGTCTCTGGCTTGTTGTAACTTCAGTGCAGAAGGGAGGGGTGATTATGCTTAACCCTTCAACCGCCGGTGCCGCATATATCCGGGTTTTCATTTTTTATTAGCACATTAAGTCCCTTGTTTTAAACATGTTAATGATAAAATGTGATATCAATCAGCAATATTTGAAAACAGTTGACCTCCATATTGTCAAATCTGAATAATTTTCATTCACTTGAAGTTGACGCGATCCACAACTTCAAGTGGGTGAAAATTCAAATAAAATATTTTGGCGGTTAAAGGGTTAAAGTGGTTGACAATACAAGATTATATTACAATATATCATGTTTCGCAATCCATGTTTATTCCATTTTTTGGATTGATCGATTGTATAGTCCCACTGCTGCCAATTAATTATTTTCTTGTGGCTTGAATTGACCATTTGACCAATTGGTCTGGTCAGATACAATGACCCGGAGCCCATAAGATAAGTCTACTTAGGGAGAAGTCCCATGACTTACAATACCCCTGTGCTAGCAAACCAGGACAAATACCCATACCCATCAACCACGACACATCTACCAAAAAAAAATGTTTGACCAATGTTGGGCCAACGTCGTAGACGGTGGGCCAACATTGGCCAAACATTAGGTAGATGTGTCGTGTTTGCTGGGACAGTGGTGGTTTATTATTTGGGGACAAAATGAGTCGTGCTTGTTACAGCATATTTTACGGCATATTTTACGAGATTGTGGATCGGGTGTTGTCAAGGTGAACAGATTGACGGCAGCCATGGCCTCAGCAAACACGATACGTTATTCTAATATTGGTCCAGTGCCGGACCAACGTCGCAGATAGTGGGCCGACCTTAAATAGACTTTTGGTCATGATCTTCTACTTCTGGCCAGATGCTCGCCTGTCTGCACAAATGAAAAAGCATTTGATTAGAGCTGGCTCGACGCCTAAGGCAGTGTATTGTTTTATCGAAAACGATGGCAAGCCAACAACTTTTCACTTTGTCGCCAGCTGTTCATCTCTGTCTTGTTGTAACTTCAGTGCAGAAGGGAGGGGTGATTATGCTTAACTCTTTACCGCCGGTGCCGCATATATTCGGGTTTTCATTTTTTATTAGCACATTAAGTCCCTTGTTTTAAACATGTTAATGATAAAATGTGATATCAATCAGCAATATTTGAAAACAGTTGATCTCCATATTGTCAAATCTGAATAATTTTCATTCACTTGAAGTTGTGGATCGCGTCAGCGAGGCACAACTGCAAGTGGGTGAAAATTTAAATTAAATATTTTGGCGGTTAATGGGTTAAAGTGGTGGACAATACAAGATTATATTACAATATATCATGTTTCGCAATCCATGTTTATTCCATTTTTTGGATAGATCGATTGTATAGTCCCACTGCTGCCAATTAATTATTTTCTTGATGCTTGAATTGACCATTTGACCAATTGTTCTTGTCAGATACAATGACCCGGAGCCCAGAAGATAAGTCTACTTAGGGAGAAGTCCCATGACTTACAATACCCCTGTGCTGGCAAACCAGGACAAATACCCATACCCATCAACCACGACACATCTACCAACAAAATGTTTGACCAATGTTGGACCAACGACGTAGACGTTGGGCCAACATTGGCCAAACATTAGGTAGATGTGTCGTGTTTGCTGGGTACAGTGGTGGTTTATTATTTGGGGACAAAATGAGTCGCGCTTGTTAAGGCATATTTTACGAGATTGTGGACTGGGTGTTGTCAAGGTGAACTGATTGACGGCAGCCATGGCCTCAGCAAACACGATACGTTATTCTAATATTGGCCCAGTATCGGACCAACGTGGCAGATAGTGGGCCAAGCTTAAATAGACTTTGGGTCATGATCTCCTACTTCTGGCCAGATGCTCGACTGTCTGCACAAATGAAAAAACATTTGATTAGAGCTGGCTCGACGCCTAAGGCAGTGTATTGTTTTATCGAAAACGATAGCAAGCCAAGAACTTTTCACTTTGTCGCCAGCTGTTCGTCTCTGTCTTGTTTTAACTTCAGTGCAGAAGGGAGGGGTGATTATGCTTAACCCTTTAACCGCCGGTGCCGCATATATTCGGGTTTTCATTTTTTATTAGCACATTAAGTCCCTTGTTTTAAACATGTTAATGATAAAATGTGATATCAATCAGCAATATTTGAAAACAGTTGATCTCCATATTGTCAAATCTGAATAATTTTCATTCACTTGAAGTTGTGGATCGCGTCAGCGAGGCACAACTTCAAGTGGGTGAAAGTTTAAATTAAATATTTTGGCGGGTAAAGGGTTAAAGTGGTGGACAATACAAGATTATATTACAATATATCATGTTTCGCAATCCATGTTTATTCCATTTTTTGGATAGATCGATTGTATAGTCCCACTGCTGCCAATTAATTATTTTCTTGTGGCTTGAATTGACCATTTGACCAATTGTTCTTGTCAGATACAATGACCCGGAGCCCATAAGATAAGTCTACTTAGGGAGAAGTCCCATGACTTACAATACCCCTGTGCTGGCAAACCAGGACAAATACCCATACCCATCAACCACGACACATCTACCAAATGTTTGACCAACGTTGGACCAACGTCGTAGACGGTGGGCCAACATCGGCCAAACATTAGGTAGATGTGTCGTGTTGGCTGGGACAGTGGTGGTTTATTATTTGGGGACAAAATGAGTCGCGCTTGTTACGGCATATTTTACAAGATTGTGGATCGGGTGTTGTCAAGGTGAACAGATTGACGGCAGCCATGGCCTCAGCAAACACGCTACGTTATTCTAATATTGGTCCAGTGCTGGACCAACGTCGCAGATAGTGGGCCAACCTTGAATAGACTATTGGTCATGATCTCCCACTTCTGGCCAGATGCTCGACTGTCTGCACAAATGAAAAAGCATTTGATTAGAGCTGGCTCGACGCCTAAGGCAGTGTATTGTTTTATCAAAAACGATGGCAAGCCAACAACTTTTCACTTTGTCGCCAGCTGTTCGTCTATGTCTTGTTGTAACTTCAGTGCAGAAGGGAGGGGTGATTATGCTTAACCCTTTACCGCCGGTGCCGCATATATTCGAGTTTTCATTTTTTATTAGCACATTAAGTACCATGTTTTAAACATGTTAATGATAAAATGTGATATTAATCAGCAATATTTGAAAACAGTTGACCTCCATATTGTCAAATCTGAATAATTTTCATTCACTTGAAGTTGTGAGTCGCGTCAGCGAGGCACAACGTTAAGTGGGGGAAAATTTAAATTGAATAATTTGGTGGTTAAAGGGTTAAAGTTGTGGGCAATACAAGATTATATTACAGTATATCATGTTTAGCGATCCATGTTTATTCCATTTTTTGGATAGATCGATTGTAATGTTCCACTGAGGCCAATTATTTTTTTTCTTGTGGCTTGAATTGACCATTTGACCAATTGGTCTGGTCAGATACAATGACCCGGAGCCCATAAGAGAAGTCTACTTAGGGAGAAATCCCATGACTTACAATACCCCTGTGCTGGCAAACCAGGACAAATACCCATACCCATCAACCACGACACATCTACGCGCAAAATGATTGACCAATGTTGGACCAACGTCGTAGACGGTGGGCCAACATTGGCCAAACATTAGGTAGATGTGTCGTGTTGGCTGGGACAGTGGTGGTTTATTATTTGGGGACAAAATGAGTCGCGCTTGTTACGGCATATTTTACGAGATTGTGGATCGGGTGTTGTCAAGGTGAACAGATTGACGGCAGCCATGGCCTCAGCAAACACGCTACGTTATTCTAATATTGGTCCAGTGCTGGACCAACGTCGCAGATAGTGGGCCAACCTTGAATAGACTTTTGGTCATGATCTCCCACTTCTGGCCAGATGCTCGACTGTCTGCACAAATGAAAAAGCATTTGATTAGGGCTGGCTCGACGCCTAAGGCAGTGTATTGTTTTATCAAAAACGATGGCAAGCCAACAACTTTTCACTTTGTCGCCAGCTGTTCGTCTCTGTCTTGTTGTAACTTCAGTGCAGAAGGGAGGGGTGATTATGCTTAACCCTTTACCGCCGGTGCCGCATATATTCGAGTTTTCATTTTTTATTACCACATTAAGTACCATGTTTTAAACATGTTAATGATAAAATGTGATATTATTCAGCAATATTTGAAAACAGTTGACCTCCATATTGTCAAATCTGAATAATTTTCATTCACTTGAAGTTGTGAGTCGCGTCAGCGAGGCACAACGTTAAGTGGGTGAAAATTTAAATTGAATAATTTGGTGGTTAAAGGGTTAAAGTTGTGGGCAATACAAGATTATATTACAGTATATCATGCTTAGCGATCCATGTTTATTCCATTTTTTGGATAGATCGATTGTAATGTTCCACTGAGGCCAATTAATTTTTTTCTTGTGGCTTGAATTGACCATTTGACCAATTAAGATACAATGACCCGGAGCCCATAAGAGAAGTCTACTTAGGGAGAAGTCCCATGACTTACAATACCCCTGTGCTGGCAAACCAGGACAAATACCCATACCCATCAACCACGACACATCTACGAACAAAATGTTCGACCAATGTTGGACCAACGTCGTAGACGGTGGGCCAACATTGGCCAAACATTAGTTAGATGTGTCGTGTTTGCTGGGTACAGTGGTGGTTTATTATTTGGGGACAAAATGAGTTGCCTTGTTAAGGCATATTTTACGAGATTGCAGACTGGGTGTTGTCAAGGTGAACTGATTGACGGCAGCCATGGCATCAGCAAACACGATACGTTATTCTAATATTGGCCCAGTCTCGGACCAACGTCGCAGATAGTGGGCCAACCTTAAATAGACTTTGGGTCATGATCTCCTACTTCTGGCCAGATGCTCGACTGTCTGCACAAATTTGTATTTGTCACGGGGTATTCACCAAATGATTTTATAGTGTAGGCCCACCATCTTCGAAGCTGGTCCAACATTGAAACAGCATCGGGTTATTGCAGGCTATCTTTGTTAATTCATTCATGGCAGCAATATCTCGTAAACAGGACAATTCTCATTTGGAAGTGATTTTTTTGAAGAAATGGGTAATAATATTTATGATTAGCGGAACTTGTGAACACCTAATTATTCAAGACTGTCAGCGGAACAAGTTATTGATTTATAATTAGTATCGCTGGTGCGGGTTTTCGGAGTAAAACACAAACTGACAGTAATAACTTCCGATTTGATTGCCTCCAGGTTATCTGGTGCCTAGCGATTTTTGGGAATGGGAATAGAATCCTATCCTTCTATTGCTTATGTCATCTTGGTCATTGTATTACTACACAATAAACTAGACCAAAGACAACATTTGATTGCAATTATTATACACTAAATAAATAATAGCAGTTTCAATGCCAAGATTTATTGATCTTACAATCAACGAGCACAATACATCCATCCTATCTTGTGGAATAACGTCTTATAACGCTGAAATATTTTTGTATTAACCATGGAGACCAAAAGGGTTTTTTTCAAACTGAAATTAGCATGATTTTCTTAGTTAGCTCTTTCGTCTAATATGAATATCTATGTTATGGGTGTACGGTAATTATAAATATTATTTCTGTCAGTCATTCTATTATTCTGTCATTCTGTCATTCTGTCATTCAGTCAATCAGTCAGTCAATCAATCAATCAATCAATCAATCAATCAATCAATCAATCAATCAATCAATCAATCAATCAATCAATCAATCAATCAATCAATCAATCAATCAATCAATCAATCAATCAATCAATCAATCAATCAATCAATCAATCAATCAATCAATCAATCAATCAATCAATCAATCACTTAATAAATCAATAAATCAATAAATCAATCAATCAATCAATCAATCAATCAATCAATCAATCAATCAATCAATCAATCAATCAATCAATTAATCAATCAATCAATCAATCAATCAATCAATCAATCAATCAATCAATCAATCAATCAATCAATCAATCAATCAATCAATCAATCAATCAATCAATCAATCAATCAATCAATCAATCAATCAATCAACCAATCAATCAATCAATCAATCAATCAATCAATCAATCAATCAATCAATCAATCAATCAATCAATCAATCAATCAATCAATCAATCAATCAATCAATCAATCAATCAATCAATCAATCAATCGTATTCACAATGAAATGTGTTTATAATCTTCAACTTTAATAAAATACATCAAATAAATACTGTAATGTGTGTAATCAGGGCCGATTTCACCAACTGGATCAGCATAATCATCCTGATCTTAAGTCAGTCTTACTTTCATTGATTGGTTGACACTTGATCACGTGTTGATAGTTCAGACACAATTTTGATTCAAATCGGTTGGTGAAATGATTTTTCAGTCTCAGTCACAATTTTTTTATGTGGACATTGTTAATTTATAGGCCGTAATAATTATTTATGATTGATAGAGTTTATAGTTGTTTCCACATGTATAATCTTATAACAATGTTCCAGATTACTTTAACCCTATAACCCTTTACCCGCCGCTGCCGAATATATTTGGTTTTTCACTTAATTATTACCACATTCAGTAGCGCCTTTTAAACATGTTAAAGCCGTAATGTGACATCAATCAGCACGATTTGAAAAGAGTTGCTCTCCATTTGGTCAAATCTGCATAATTTTCACTCACTTTAAGTTGTGGATCGCGTCAGCGAGACACAACTTCGAGTGGGTGAAAATTCCAATTAAATAATTTGGCGGTTAAAGGGTTAAATGTTTCAATATAATTTTTTTCAATAACAATTTATTTGCTATCGCTATTACCATGATCACCTAACAGTAAGATCTGAGTCATTTGGTAATTGTAATTTGTTCTGACAGTCCTGACCACATCACTGTAGATAACTCTTTTACTACGGAAACAAAAAAACATACGCTACTTTTCAAGAAAGTGTCAACCTCAATTGAGCATACTTTTATTACTTTCGATATACTGTTGCAGTCCATATTTAGTTTATTCCCCCCACCTAATTTTTTGAAGCTATGTAATTCAATGAAATAAAAGTAACACTGAACGGGTTGAACGAGTGAGACAGCACAATACGATTGCGTGGAGGAGTAATAACAATAAATTGTGTAGCTGTTTTATGTGCCTGTAATTGGTTTCCTGGCAGACAATTGGGTAACTTTCTTCACTAGTTAAGCCATCGCCTGACGTTCAGCTCGCTGGGCGAGAACTTAATAAACTGAAGAAGATGGGTGCAGGATTCAATGCATCTCACATTAGTCTCCTACATAAGACAGTAATTGTGCAAAAATAAATGCATTAACCCTTTAACCGCCGGTGCCGCATATATTCGGGTTTTCATTTTTTATTACCACATTATGTACCACCTTTTGAACATGTTAAAGATAAAATGTGACATCAATCAGCAATATTTTTACCTTTATTTTGTCAAATCTGAATAACTTTCACTCACTTGAAGTTGTGGATTGCGTCAGCGAGACACAACTTCAAGTGGGTGAAAATTCAGATTGAATAATTTGGCGGTTAAAGGGTTAAAGGAAATGGTATAGCTATTTCTACAAATGATTTAAACGCTTATAATACTTTCAATTCTATCGGACTATGAAACAATACATGGAATGGTTTTGCAATTTCTGAAAAAGGAACGTATTTAAAATAATAAAATACATTCTTCAGCATGGGAAAGTTTTCATGATTTTCAATTCCTTTTTCTTCCCAAGCATGCAAAAGTTTTCATTCCTTGTAATTTCGTGAAATTAATTTAGCAACCAACGATATATTATCGAACATTAGTATTTGTCCTGGCGAAGATTACACGCTGCGCGTATAATTATGTTTTTCATAATTGCCGATAAACAATAGCGGACTTACAATGATCTTATAAACCAAGTCACCATTTTACCCCGCCCCTGTTTGATACCCTCCTAAAACCAGTCGCCAGCAAAATGAACATCACTATATAACAGTCCAGTTCATTACATTAAAATACACCTGTCAATCTATTGTTAAAGCAGTAGATTCTGATATACGAATCTACTGTTATTTGTAATACTACATGGCCAGGTCGGGCATAACATCCCGATTCACCATGACGTATACTAATGCATGGCTAATATATCGTGGTTATCCATGCTGACTAATTCTATATCAAATCTTGGAACACAATGTCATCTACCTATTTTTTGTATTTTAAGTCGCAGAATGAACTCAATTACGATAGATTCGTAGATCCGAACATACTAGGCGCTTCGCGCCTCATACATTCGTATCTAGGAAATTATGGGATTTCGTTCTTTCGCCTTGACATAGGCCGATATTATCAAAGTCACTCACACACAAACTGTGCATGTGATTAACCCTTCAACCGCCAATTTATTCAATTTGAATTTTCACCCACTTGAAGTTGTGTCTCGCTGACGCGATCCACAACTTTAAGTGAGTGAAAATTATTCTGATTTGACAAAATGGAGGTCAACTCTTTTCAAACCTTGCTGGTTGATGTTACATTTTATCTTTAACATATTTAAAATGTACGTTGTATTGAATGTGCTAATGAAAAATGAAAACCCGAATATATGCGGCTCCGGCGGTTAAAGAAGATGACCTTGTTGACAAATCACATGACTAAGATCCCATCCCACAAAGAATCATAAAATTAAGATTATCTTAACTTTCTCTCATTATCATTTCATTTCTAATGGGATTTGGAGGAAGTTGGGATAATCGTAATTTTAAAATTCTTTGTTGGATGTTCCCCTGGGTCTACCGACCCACATCGGCCGACATAAGCAGCTTATATGTATATATGTACAGCCACGATGACGAATATCCTGCCCGGCCGGGATTCAAATCCCACATCTTCAGGCTAGGATCCACAGAGTGATTCATATGATAAACTATCAGTAGTGCTCCTCTAGCAAGATAAAGGTAGAAAATAAGAAATTATGGAGGTACAATTCATGGTACAGATAATCGGCCGTTGTCTTCAATAGGTTTGTTTACATGACGAGGGTCCAATATCATCTGACCCCCTCAAGTAGACAGTTAGACCGGAAACAAACCAGCCGCAACGTCAAAAAACAGGAAAGAGCATGGTCGGATTTCCTGGCTAGTCTGGCAAATAGCATGACGGCATTGAAACGAAGTGGACACGTCCGGGACCCAATTGGGCGAATTTTCGGTAAACCTACAATGTGTACACAAGTCTAATTTTCGACGTCTGGCTATCAAATATGAATAGATAGATGCCTTCAAATTAACATTGTTATTTTAACAAATTTCCGTTTTTTTTGGTAACCTTTTAGTATGTTGATTTAGTAGCGGCGATCAATTTCCGTTTTTCCTGGTATTTCGGAGCAACATAGTTTGGTAAACTTTTAGTGTATTGATTTATATACAAGTCATTATGTAAACAAAATATATATTGCACTTTGTTCCACGTTTTGCGCATAAATTATATTCACTTTGTAGCCTGGCACCCCACCATGTACATCATTCTAGCTACGCTATATAGTCAATTCATGTGATATTTGTGTTCTCCAATATTTGGATATGAAAGGGTGTATCTGTCACTTTATTATCATGCAAAATTTAAAATGGCCGCCATGAAATCAGTGAAGTGATCATAATTATAGTCGTTAATAATTTAGATAGACACACGATTATTTCACCAAACCATATTTTTTCGCTACCAGTGCATGCAATAAAACAAACGAGACATTTATTCGACATCATGATCATACAAAATTCAAAATGGCCGCCCTCAAATTACTGAAGTTAGCATATATTCGTCACTAATTAAGATAGATTATTATTTTTGACATCAAGGGATGCGATAGACAAACGATAGGCCTACCTCTACACAGCACCATTACATGTCTCATACACAATTCAAAATGGCCGTCATAAAATCATCACCAAAGCTATTAGATCTTCCTCAATTTTTCAGACGGAGGATTGACCCTGGTATAGTGGTGACTGTCACAATAAACAATATAATAAGCCCGCCACCTGCTCTGGTATAGTGCTTTAAAAATGCCGCCCCCCCCCCTCTCCGAAAAGCGCCATTCAGTATTTTGGGGAGGCGGCAGTGCCATTCATCTCATTATCCTTGTTGGCTAATCCTGATTCAGTGAATTCTGTGTATCGACCAAATTCATTGTCTCAAGGCTCATTCATTCATCGGCAAAGCAAATAATTTTTTTTGCATATCAAGGCATTTGGTAAAAGTAAAGAAGGCGCCCCCTGCAATACGTTATGACTATGAGCGAAAATATTTGACCCCATTTTTAGTTGATATCATAAGAGAAGGAAGCCCGCCTATAATTATGGGATAATGTCGCACTGTTATTATCCTATGGAATTTCGGCCGTCTATTCTGAACATTTTCATATAGGTGGCATATTTTAACCATCAAAATCCCACGGGAGATTATTTATGAACACAAGCATCCCCACTATAATTTCAGACCAAACATTTGCAAATTTTGATGATTCAAAATAAATTTAATTCCCAGTCTGTGATTTTACCTGCAAATAAAAACGACTATATACTCGATTAGTGGCGAAAGGGTTAAGCTTCGCATCCGAGCAAATACGATATCTCAATTCTATGTTGAATCAATGTTGGGCCAGCGTCGCAGACGGCGGTACAAAATTGTGTCAACATCGGATTCAAGTCTACACCTCCCAGTCAACGGACACCATGCAGTCAAATCTAGGCCTCTATAATCTGACTTGATTTATCCACAAATCATTGCAACGTGGTGATTATCTCATTCCAGGAAAACGGTATAGGTCAGCTGGTATGTATGCACCCAGGGGCGTATCTAGAACAAGCTTGAAAGGGATACCAAACGTCTGGGG
Organism: Flabesymbios commensalis; assembly: GCA_964017125.1. NCBI lineage: Eukaryota > Metazoa > Annelida > Polychaeta > Terebellida > Flabelligeridae > Flabesymbios > Flabesymbios commensalis. Next base: position 34,358,561 of record OZ024917.1, on the reverse strand, counting down.
GGGGGGGGGGGAGGGGCATGCTAAAACAATTTTAGGTGAATTCTGAGAGGAGTTCAGTGTGTGACAAACCAAATGGGTTATTTTTAATTTGTTTATAGAAAAGGCAGGTCTGAGGGAATGTGTGTGTGTGTGTGTGGTAACCAGGAATAATGCACGCAATGATGTACGTTGGGGCAATATATTTAGGACTGTTCATATACCTGGCATGGTGTGATTTTGTGGTAATCATGACTAAACCTGGGTGGTGGGATAGTCCCTTTAACCCTTATCCTGCTAAGTAAAATTTATTTAAATGTTAAACCACTTGAAGTTGTGTATCGCTACCGCGATTCACAACCTCAAGTCGCTGAAAATTACTAATATTTGTTTAATTTGAGCACAATTTTTGGCAAATATTGATATTTAGACACATATTTCATTTCCAATAACAGTGATTTGGTCGACTAATAAAACAGATTAAAAAAAAGGCTATTGTTGTGATCAGCAGGAAAGGGAGAATAGCTCCGGGGATTCGCTCATCTTTTTGATCAATGAATCTGCTCACATGGAGCAGTCCCTGTGAGAGTGGTCCATGACAAGACGCATTAGAACCACTGCGAGTGAACATGATACGAGAGTGAGCTCAGGATTGTAGCGCAAGTCGTCTCATCTTTTTGTAATGTTCGGAGAGATATTCACCAGGGAGGTCCCCAGGATGGTAAACCTGCCGCCGAATGTGCCGAAAGAATACAATATGATGAGGTTTAACTGAGCAGTTACAACACATCGTCCCCTTGGATATAAAATGGTGTATCTGCCACTTTGCAAAGTGCCAGATAGACCCTTTTATATCCAAGGGAACGACATCTTGTCCAGCACACAACTTGAAGGTTGAAGATGATCCACCCCAACTACTCTCTGTGGCAGATCATAATCGATTTTCATTAGCACATTCCATACGAGCTTTCAAGATAAAACGTCACTGACACCAATTAACACGATTTCAAAATTGCTGACCTTCATTCTGTCAAATCTGAAGGTTTTGGAATAGAATTAAAATATTTATAGTGGCCGAAGACCCATAACATAGGTATTAAAATGAATCGGAAAGAACTAACTAAGACATTTACGGTTGAATGTTACTACAGCATTGGGCCACATGTTGATGCCGACGGCCCAGAGTTGGGCAGACAATCAGTGCTGCAGGTGTATTCCCCCCATGTCCTGACTATAAGACACCAATTAGCGGCGATTGCTTTGATCTCAGAATCCAAGACGTGGGAATATATGGTGTAAAGTGCTGTATATTGCTGACTTGTTTTGTTTACATGGCAATATGCGACTATTTCACTCATTTCATTTCATATAACTATTTCACTCTTTTCCGGTGCTTTAAAATTGCTTTTTGACTTTTTTGTATTTTTAGTTAAGATCAGTAGGTTCATGCGCGCCTGCAGGCATACGCAACGTACGCAAGTGCGTACCTTCAAATTTTCAAAGCGTATATGGTTTTAGAAACCATTATATAACTTCCCGTTCGATACTGCAATCTTATCGCTGTCACGCTCGACTGACACCCACCCCTGTTAAACATAGCCGTAAAAACATACATCGTATTGGTCTAATCCTAAATACCTTGTGGAAGGGGACTTTTAATGATCACCGACACCACCCATGGGCACCGACCCTCAGGATGGTGATTTTATATAGGCCTATATTTCTACCTCTTCCACAATCTGATAATCACGCCTCCGTGTTGGAGCAATTCATATATACCACACACAAACTGTTAACGCCATTAACGTGAATATGGCTTGTTGAAAACGCTAGCACATGTTTAAGCACTTACATTTCTTTTTTACTTTATTGTTGTAAACTTCAAAATATAATGATCTGATGATGTAAAACTCCAGTTTAGTTGTATCGCTGTGATATGCACATATATACATTATAGCCATTCATCTTGTTAAGGGCAAATGACATATACATTATAATTATTGTTATTCATTTTAATCGTATCAATGATTTGTCGTATTTTTCATTTTTTAAATTTAGTTATTAATTTATCGTGTTTATTCATTTCATCTAGTTTTTTTCACTTCATCATGCTTATTCACTTTATCATGTTTATTCACTTTATCATGTTTATTCACTTTATCATGTTTATTCATTTTCTCATGTTTATTCACTTAATTTGTTCATTCATTTTCTTATGAGCGTTTTAAGTGTTTATTATAGCCTATAGTTTTATTTTTTTTAATCCAAGGGATAATCAAGTCTGTTTTAGTCATTGTGATAAATATTCACAGTCGACAAAGAGTGTACCTGTGAAATCGTGTCACCACCTCTTCACAGTGTTATATACATTTCACACTCGCTTCGAGTAAATCTCAAAACGCTTTACAGAATTTAAAGCTGGAGAGAAGATGTGATAATATCATTTAACTGCTACAAAAACACACCTGCAGTGTCTGGTTAACGGTGGTTATGTTTTACGCCTTACTCTCTTTGATTTGTACTCGGGAGGCGAATTTGCTTTTTTTCAAAGGTTTCTAAGCAACAGGTTTGTTCCCAAACATTCACACCATCTTTTCTGTACTTCTGACGATGTCTGTCTCTACAGCAACAGCTGGGAGGTCTTTCACCTGCTTGCGCAGATTAAAGACATACCTGCGTAGCACCACGAAAGATACACGATTAAGTAGTGTAGCCATAATGAACATACACCATGACATTCCCATTAATTCAGACAATGTTTTAAGTGACTTTGATTCTGTGGCATACGTCGCTTACCTTTTCATAGACAATAACTGCAATAATTACCTGATTACTATAAATATGTCTATATATATAATTGAAATATATGTATAAATAAAAAATACCAATCATTAATAGAGTGATACCAATTATAAATAAAGTGATATAAATGAAAAATAAATTGTATATATTATATATCCATTATTTGCTTTGAGTCATTATCGTCAAATTATAATCTCCCCCCCCCCCCCCACTCTTCGGCATCATATGTGCGTACACACAGGCCAAATTCCTGCAGACGCCCCTGAGTAGGCTATAATTATAGCTTCATATAAATTAAATTTTCAAAATTTTCAAAATTGAAAATGTCCCACCCCACGGGGTCCCTTTAAATGGACATGGTCACTGAGTAACTCCTAGTGTTAAAAGTGTTAAAGGGACATGATCACCACCTACTTTTATAGTCAGCCAGCAAACACAAACATTTGTATAATATTTATACAACGTCTTCGACGTTGGTCCAACATTGTACAAATGATATACAAATGTTTCGTGTTTGCTGGGCAGTGTATAGTCCAGAGTTGCCATATGCATCAACAGTTGGTTATTTTGAACTTCCATTAATACGTATTATTATCTTTTAACAATGAACATTAAAATTCACTAGCTGTTGATGCACCTAGCAAGTTTCGACTTTATGACAATCAGAAAGTAGGTGGTGATCATGTCCCTTTAACATTAATGGTCTAGGAGGCATATTGTTGCATAGCCTTGAGAGACCTAAAATAGGATATCAGTCACAAGGCAATGCTACATAGTCATGCCCTCCGTGAAAACAAAATTATTATGCTTTCCTTCTCGATATTCTTAATAATTTGATGCAGACTATCCTGGCATTCTCTGACAAGAAGCAAAGATCTTCAGTGAGGCTTACAGGATGGTTAACCAGACCCGCTGCTAATAGCATTAATGTTCGTTTGTGCTTCAGTATCTGCACGAACATCTCATAGAATTAACGAAATGTTTGTGGGATAAATGTGTTTTGTTTTTGGAGCTGGTCGTTCAGTCTGTCGTTTGCAGACAAACGGTTGAATGACCAGTTTTTCTTCTAATCTTCATCGAGTTTTGTTTTGTATTTATAGCCACCGACCTTTCCATCCCTCTCCATCTAACTGCGTCTCTGAATGTAACTGTTCTTTCAACTTGTTTACATTTCTTTTGACAAGTTTTGAAGACGTTCAAGTCCGAAAAATTCACCACCCAGCCTGGTGACAACTATTCTGTAACAGTCGTGCATTTTTAGTTCTTGATAATAGATCAGTTGAGTGTAACAGTATGTTTTCTTTCTTTTCTCCAAAGCAGCAAAATCTTTCTCAGAGTCCATGAAAGAGTGTTCAGGTTCGGGACATTTATGGTCAATGCATAATAATGTCCACTCCCATGTAGAGTGTATTTTGTTGTTGTAGAACATGTTGTAGCTAATTTATCTATGGTTTTGGTGCGAGAAACTGATGACAGACTCTCTTATTAGTTACAATAAAATCCTGGAACTGTCAAACATCTTTGATGGCGTTGGGACTAGAGAGCAGAAACCAAGGTCAAAGGTCAATTTAAAAATAAAATAAGATTTTTCAACAAATAAAGGTAGGAACAAGTGTAATACCTTATCTTTGAATAATTTTGAATAGAAAATTCATTCCTTTTATTATTTTTATGATTCAAGGTCATCTTCAATGTCAAAAGGTCAACTTTAAGGCCAAGTAATTGAAAATTTGATTTTTACCAAATAAAGCCAAGATCATGTGTAATACCTCATTTTTATGGGATTTTGACTGGTAATTATATGGTATAATGTTTGTGATTCAAGGTGACCTGATTTTGACTGTAAAATCCATTTATGGTATTATTTTGGTGATTCAATGACACCTTCAAATTAAAAAAAGGACATACCAAGGTCAAAATTTAAAAAGTATCATTTTTTGAAGATTAAAGGTCTTCAATGGCAAAACGTCAATTTTATGGTTAAGAGACAAACACATGATTTATAATAAGTAATACGTTGATAAGTGTAATACCTATTTTTCGTGTATAATGAGATAACCGACCCAACCTAGCCTACTGGAAATCCATTTATGGTATAGGCGGGACTATTTATGCAAACATCCAGTGGTTTTGTCACCTATGGGATGCAATCCATAGCAGGAAAAAAAGTCTGCCTACCAGAACCTGTGTTAAATCCAACATGGCCGCAAAGGACCAGAAGGTGTATATAACTGCTGTGTATATAACTGCTGTTACATGTTTACTCAAAGTATTAAATGTCGTAATATTCACTGGCACAATGTCCTCATGTCCGAATAATAACCATACTACAAGTTGCGTGTATTTGTATAGTGAAGTAGATTTTATAACTTGTACAACGTTCTTGGATATAGGCCTACAACAGTTATTCTGACCTTTTTAAATATAATTTACTCAAATATTTTTTACTCATCACAAAAAACAGCAGTTGGTCCATATTGCTTTAATTGTCTTGTTGATATTTTCTAAACGCGATATGTTTGCCCTTCTTCAATATGTATTTTAGACCATACATGCCACAGTAACTTTGTCATGGAAACAGTGTCGAATATCCATTGACTGTGAGATATATCATCAATAAGCAGTGACATTCAAGGAATACAGGTACATTGTGTTTACATCATTTATTTTATTTAGATATTTTATCAAGTCAAGGCATGTGTGTACACCCCCCTCTCTCTCTCTCGATATAAATATAACCTTGAATGCTAAGCTCTTGGTGTAGGCCTACACTCCACCCCTCTAAATTTCCGGGGATGTACAAAACATATATGCCACAAGTTAGAGAACGAATTATACCTCGTTCAGGTGTGATATTCACTGGATAATCTAATTCTGGTAATGATTAAGCATGCTCAAGGTGAAAAAATCACATTACCTTTGTAAAAACGTCATTTTAAAAATATAACAAGGCTTTACAAGTGAGAATCCAGAGGCGTTAATTGGCAATGGGAAGGCATCGAAGGGCAATAAAGAGGCTTTAGCTCATAGCAGTCTGGTCGTTTTGACATTGGACGTCTGTGTGGTCTGGCTATTTTTGTGATTTTGAGACATATTCTGATGCTCCTAATATAAATTTAGAATGATGGCATATGTATTTTCCATGCACCACAGGAACACACATACAATATATAACCAGAATACACTTCATTTAATTGGCCAATGTGATGTTGCCATGGTAACCAACAGCCATTTTGAATATGCTAATTAGGTAGTCAAATTTTCGGAAATTTTGTTTTAAAATGGCATTTTTGCGATCCATGGAGCTTCGGGAGTACAACATTATATCAATTTATATAAAAGATATTAAAATATGTCACATATGGTTCGAAAAAGCATTCAATAGATTTATCATGTTTATACAAACAAATTAATAGTTATTATTACCATTGGATATCATAATCGTTCTAAATTCCCTGAGGGCAAACAATTTTCATATTTTGACATGACACTCTCAACTCATCTGGGAAATACCCTTGATGTTCTAGGTTCCCCATGCTGTGTTCATAGTTGCGCAAGTGATGTCATCTTGTGAATGGCTAAGCTTTATTACAGGTCCGAGCTGGGCTCAGACTTAGACTGCTATGAGTTAATCAATGATGGAGAGGCGTTTGAGAGCGATGTGAAGGCGTTAAATTTCGATGAAGATGAGTTAAAAAGGGCAAGGTTAAAGACAAAAGGGGGACGAGGGAGTGTTAAATAACGATGTGAAGGTGTGCAAGGGCGGCAAGGAAGCGTTAAAAGATGACGCAGATGCCTTAAATGGCGATGGAAAAGCGCTAAAGAGCGATAAGGAGGCGCTTAATGGCAATGGGGAAGCGTAAAAGGACAACTAGGATTCGTTCAAGTGTGACGGGGTGAGTTCAGGGCAATGGGGTGACGTTAGAGAGCTATGAAAATGTGTTAAAGGGTAACGGAGAGGCTCTAAAGGGTGATGGGAAGGCCTTCATTTACAATAAAGAAGAGTCAAAGGCCGACACAGATGCATAAAGGGCGACGAACCGATGTTAAAGAGCGATGTGGTAGCCTTAAAAGGTGATAAGTAGGAAATAAGGCATGATGTGGAGGTGCTAAATTGAGACGAGGAAGCATCAAAGGGCATCAGGCATCTAAGGGCAACAGGGGGGCTTAAAATGCAACAGAGAGGCGGTAAAGAACAACGATGCGGTGCTAAAGCGCGACAGCAAAGGTATTAAATGGCAATTGTGAGCCTTAAAATGTGTTAAAATGTGATGGGGAGGCGTCAACATGTAATGAGTAAGTGTTTAAGGGTGACGGAGATGGGTTAAATGGCGATGGGAAAGTGTGGAAAGGCATTATTGGGGAACGCTAGAGAGCCTCTGGTGGCGTTCCATAGCGACGGTAAAGCGTTCAAGGACGATGGGAAGGAACAAGAACATTGTATCCAGTCAAAAATAGCTAATTAACCTTATAGCCACAACTATGATATTCGTTATTTTGTTGAAAATAATACCTTCAGGAATTTGACCTTAATTTTGACCTTTTGACTTTGAAGGTGACCTTGAATCACAAACATAATACCATGAAATGATTTACCAGGCAAAATCACATGAAAATGAGGTATTACACAGTCATGTTTTTAGCTTTATTTGGTAACAATCAAATTTTCGATTACTTGACCTTGAAGTTGACCTTTTGACATTGAAGGTGACCTTGAATGATGAAGATAATACAAGGAATAGATTTTTTAGTCGAAATTACACGACAAAAGGTAATACACTTGTTCTTACTATATTTGTTGAAAAATCCTATTTTACCTTTTAATTGACCTTTGACCTTAGATTCTGCCACCTAGCCCCGCGGCCATCTAAGATTTTTGACACCGCCAAAATGTCACTGTGACTAATGAGTTCCCCAACTCTTAAAAACATGCATTATATACAATAATCGTGGTTTAAGTGTAAAGTTTTAGGCAAATTAGGATGGTTTTACCGATTTTTACGGCCAATGGCGGCCATCTTGGATTTCCGGACTTTTATGAAATATAAATATATTTTTTTTGGTCATTTACGATATCCAGTAGGATAGAAAACCGTTGAGAAACCTTTTGTTTAAATTTTTTGGGGGTTCGAGTGGTTATTTTCATATATCTACCCGTCTAGTAGTGAACTCCAAGGTTATAAAGCCAAAGCTGCTGGAGATATAACTCGTTGTTGATTTCGAGAAGGGTAGTGTTTTTCCCATGTCAAAAGTCAAGTAGTGCACTTTTTTAATCCTATTTTTTTTGTCTTCTATTTGTGCATCGTAAGCCAGCTGTGCTCTTTGAAGGTGTGCCTGGTCGCCTGTTGAAGCATCACACTTCGAAGCGGAACACGTATCACTCTTTGTAGAACCGGATCCAAAGTTATGTCTAGACCTTGTGCAAAAAAATATCCCTGTAAGCCCAAGAATATACAGGGTTACATGGTTGCTCCATACATTATTCCTTGTTCATATAGCTTGGTAATGGATAAAGTGCATGACAAGTATTTTCGTTGGGGTTCTGGTTACGACTGTGTTGCGAAGACTTGCCTGTAAATATCTCAATGTGTTCAAGAACTGTGTCAACCTGCCGTAAGGGCGGTTTGGTCTGGATAAGTTTTTGCCCCATTCACATGGGGATAGTGAGATGTGCCCTGTATTTATTAGTCTCAATACATTCGATAATCGAGACCTACCTACGACACACAACGAGTACAATGCTGATTTGCAGATCTGTTTTTTTATCACCATGTCACATAATAAACTAGCTAGGACATAATTATGCTGTTTTGCATCTAAGAAAGCTGAGTGTCGACTTAGTGTGTGAGTGTTAGTGATATTCGGGATATGTAGACATAGCTTGACCATCACCTACTATTATTCAACATTTATACTTTGTGCACACGGACGGGAGTCAACTGGCATAATCATGTTAACTCGAGTTGTCATGTTACTGATCGAATGTTTTTTGTAAAAGTAATAATGTTAACAATACATAACATTATGATGCATGCATACACGCACTCTTTGATGATAGCATAATATGTTATAAACACATAGCATGCTCTTGCACGCAACTTTTTCCAAGGAAATCTGTTATGTCGACTTAACAAAATTTTAACTCCTCTGGTAATGTCAATAGACCTTAAAAAATAATACCAACAGACGCAGAAAATGAAATTCCGAATAAGATGGTGTAATTAACTCATTTTTTTGTTAACTCGAGTTAGCAGGTTCTTGCATGGAACCCTTCAATTCATTAATTCATTCACTCACTCACTCACTCACTCACTCACTCACTCACTCACTCACTCACTCACTCACTCACTCACTCACTCACTCACTCACTCACTCACTCACTCACTCACTCACTCACCCACTCACTCACCCACTCATTCACTCACCACACGGTCATCTGGTCATGTCTGATCTGCTGATCTCTAGGCAGACTGACTAGCCGCTCAATTAAGTACCCTTCTTTAGATAAGTTACAGTGAGCAGACATTCCCCGGATCATACAGAGTTTTTTATGATCCACAAAGGATTAGTTGATCCTGGCCCGGCACGTCCTTCCATTCATAGTGGGGTGATTACAAGCGGGCACCCGCGGGCTTCTGGTCTCTGATCTTCACACGTGATCGCTAATTGACTGATGGACGTTTTTGAGTCCGCTGACGCCTTGTCAGACATTCAACCAGTGCTGGTTTAATGTTGGGCCAGTGTCTGCGACGCTGGCCCAACAATAACCCAGCACTGGGTGAACGCCTCGTTTCCGCTGGACGTCTCCTCTGCCTTAATTAGATTTGCCTCACGCTCCCAGCGTGACGTAACTTCCGCTATGCCGTCAGCTGTGACGCCTGGCCTCACAGGGAGATTAGCCAATCACAATAAGTCTCACCCAAGGTTGTGCAAGTTTCTCCACATCTTGGGGCGGAGGCCCTAAGGGCAGTGGTTAGCACCGCTGCCTTTCACGCCAGAGTTCGGGATTCGGTTCCCGGTCTCGGCAGTTTGAAAGAAACAAAAAATGTTTCTTCCCCATCCACGTGTGAAAGTCAGTATTGTGGGGAGCCTCCGTGACCGAGAGGTAGGGTGCTCGGCCTCAGACCGCCAGTGCTCGAATTTCGAATCCTGTGTCTGGAGGACAGTGTCATCTTAATCATCTCACTATCTTCAGGAGGTTCTCCTGGCCCAGTTTAGCCTATACTTGCACAAAGGTGGCCTAAAGCCCGATTCATTTCTTTTCTCCACATCTTCTGTGAGATTTTCACGTTAAGCTATAGAAGACAGAACACAGCGCTATTCAATCTCCCCGGATCATTTCATTTGCGATAACGCAATTAACATCAGTACGCTATGAAAAAGCAAGCGTTCATTAAGTTGCTGTCAAATTTCGCGTCGAATCCCATTGCTTATTTAGAATTCATCAAATAATAAAGACTGGTGGGCATATATGATTGCTCACTCCATCACACAAAAACGTGATTAGCGTGCAAGTGATCTAAATCCATGCTCACTATTTTGCGAAACAAAAATGATTTGCCCTCACTAACTTATCGCTGTTTTTGTAAAATTTAACGCGTGGGAAATGAAAATGAATCGGGCTTTAGGCCACCTTTGTGCACATATAGGCTAAACTGGGCCAGGAGAACTGGGGCAGGATAACCTCCTGCGGATGGTGAGATGATTGTGGTGACACTGTCCTCCAGACACAGGATTCGAAATTTGAGCCCTGGCGGTCTGAGGTCGAGCACGCTACCTCTCGGTCACGGAGGCTCCCCACAATACTGACTTCAACGCGTGGGAAAAAGCCAGGTTAAGAAATAAAATGTTATATCGCTGTATCCAGTATGGTGTTATGTAGTTGTCGTGTTTATAAAGTAGTCGTAAATGTAGTTTATATTTTCTTTTAACAAAACTCAATAAATTGACACAACTTAAAACAAAAATCATAATATTTTTTTAAATTTTGAAGTTCCATAAACGGAAACAGTACATTTTTTGGTATCAAAATATCATTCCAGAATCATTTTTTGAATGCGATGTGGAGGAAAAAGTTAGTGACATAGATTTAGAAAAATGGTAATTAGGTTTACTACATATTTATCCACTATATCTATTGAAACGTGTAGTCTTGTAGTGTCAACAAATTATCCATATTTATTTATTCTCAACCTTAATAATTATAAAAGGATGATGAACAATCGATTTGACCCTTGACGTCGTTATCATGTCGTGTTTTATTAAAGCAATGTATTTCTATAAAAGATATACTTATACATGGCTATAACGTACGGTGGCCGTCGACGAGACGGTGTCCAAATATGTCCAAAAATTAATGAAGCAGGCGTAACTAAATGAAATAAATCGGGCTTTAGGCCACTTTTATGCACATACAGGCCGAGTTGGGCCAGGAAAACCTCTTGAAGATGGTGATGAGATGAGTGAAATGACACTGCCCTACAGACACAGGATGCGAAATTCAAACCCTGGAGGTCTGAGGCCGAGCACGCTACCTTTCGCTCTCGGAGGCTCCCCACAATGCAGAGTAGCAGGCCTAACGTTACATCCAATTCTGATCCTGCAATTAGTTATTATATCACCCATTCAGAATATTACGTAATTTATCCTTCCCAAATCAATTGTCCAGCTTGATTGAATGATCCTTCTACTTATCATTGTTCTCCAGTACAATTTGTTAGCGATCACACATGTAATAGCCTACATGTTACAGCACGCCAGACACGGCACAATTCAATAAACTCTACATCTACATAACACACGGTGCTTCCTTTGTTTCTTCGAAACAGAGCTGTCTGGATATGGTGTGGACCACTGCATATTTCATCTACATCCCATTGGCCTTTAATCTAATAAACAAGTAGTCCATTTACAATGTTGGTAATAAATACACATGTGCAGCGTATAAGGGCCTACTCCATGTTTTCCTCCTGGGAGAAAAACATATATAATGCGTTGAGTAGCAGCTGCCAGGCTCGTCAACTTGGGGACAGTAAAATAGATCAAATATGAAGCTGTAACTTTTAAAGAGCGGATATAAGGTTTTGTTTACATTGAATCCATTTTGCTGCTGGAAGTGATATTTTTACAGCTAGTAGTTAAGATATGGATGAATGATAATACGTCTATTATTTGTATTGTTTCTGTTTCTTATATAACCCGTGCCCTCGTGCTCAAACATACTGACTTTCAGGATTATATGACAATAAACACGATAAATGGGAAAAAGGGCGCAGGTTCGAGTATACACTCGAAACAATATAGGTTCTTTCGAAGGAACCCTTCTGTACTATTACCATTCAACCCCAGGGGTTCTCCTGGGGTTGCATGGTGATAGTACTGAAGAACCCATATTGTTTAGAGTGATACACACATGTATGCACATTCGTGTGAGTAGATATGTATATACGTGGGCTCGCCATATACGCAAATGCACACCCCAGCAACCACGAGACATTGACCCGCCATTGGTTCACTGCCCCGTGTTTGCTAGGATACCTGCATGGGTTTGCAGTCATCCTGTGTGTGTATTATACTGTGTGTCTGATAGGGCACAAACGCAAGATATCGCGTCTAAACATAGCTACGGTACCGCGTTATAATCAAGAAAAAAAGAGACGTGGAGAGACGTGGGTTCAGCATAAACATGATAAATCATAAACAGACCAACGCGAATACGCAGGCTATGACAGCATGCTGACAGGAGCGAAACTCGACGGAAATTCGGCGGGAAATCGACACGAAATTCCTGATAAATAATGTATTTGATAATGTTTGCTTTGGTGTGTTTTCTGCTTTATACCAGCTTGACATTATATAGTTCTTGTTTTAAATTGTGAATAAAATCGCGAGACGAAACCTGACGTAAGAATTAGGCTATATCATTATCATTAAAATAGCCAGGGATAGCATTTCTATTGTAGTTGACGGGCAGCAGTTTTCACATTGTTTGTTGTGTCAAGACGTTGCCCCATTGGGAGCCGATAAGACAATACACAGTTTGCAATTGTAAATAGCACTTTTCATAAGTTTACTGAGTAGTTCAATTGTAAGTCCTTATTAACCAGTGCTTTTGCATTTCACAGTTCAGGGTTGATCTGGTTATCATAGTTATGATTGCTTATTTTGGATCATTAGTTATTTTTTCGGGGTTTGGGATTGTCACTAATAATTATTCAAATTGTGCTGAGATGCTAGATCACTGCATTTCGATAAACTGCTATGTGAATAACTATTACCACAATCATGTTATTCACATATTTATATTTATTCGTGAAGGGATTGGCATGCAGCGAATATGGTGGAACTACCTCCTATCATACATACTAGTAGTTAAATCAGCTGATTTTATATTGCTGGGGGGGGGGGGTACTGTCACACTCAGGGCAGGGTATTCCCATTTCCGACCAGTGCACTCACTCGTTACCCAATGACAACAGCTCATGTTTCATTAATCACGCTGTTCACTTCCTCGCGTGTTCAGAACAGTTACAACAGTAGCATCCCTGAAACTACCGGACCAGCCACTTTATCACATGCTCATAACACTAATTTATACACATAGCATGCTTCAGAATCGTTGAGAATTTGAAAGCAATCACACAGTGCAGAGTGTTTTTTTATCCAGGGTTAATTCCCAAGGTTTTTGCTTAAGTGTTGCACGATTATTTTAGTGGTAATATATAACTACATTTATCAATATAATACATTTTAATATAAACACAAAAATAGATCTAAAGGAGTTTCTCAAAAGGTAGACTATTGTTAAGCAATATCTTAGATAGACATGGGTTCAGCATAAACATGATAAATCATAAACAGACCAACGCGAATACGCAGGCGATGACAGCATGCATGCTGACAGGAGCGAAATTCGGCGGGAAATCGACATGAAATTCCTGATAAATAATGTATTTGATAATGTTTGCTTTGGTGTGTTTTCTGCTTTATACCAGCTTGACATTATATAGTTCTTGTTTTAAATTGTGAATAAAATCGCGAGACGAAACCTGACGTAAGAATTAGGCTATATCATTATCATTAAAATAGCCAGGGATAGCATTTCTATTGTAGTTGACGGGCAGCAGTTTTCACATTGTTTGTTGTGTCAAGACGTTGCCCCATTGGGAGCCGATACGACAATACACAGTTTGCAATTGTAAATAGCACTTTTCATAAGTTTACTGAGTAGTTCAATTGTAAGTCCTTATTAACCAGTGCTTTTGCATTTCACAGTTCAGGGTTGATCTGGTTATCATAGTTATGATTGCTTATTTTGGATCATTAGTTATTTTTTCGGGGTTTGGGATTGTCACTAATAATAATTCAAATTGTGCTGAGATGCTAGATCACTGCATTTTGATAAACTGCTATGTGAATAACTATTACCACAATCATGTTATTCACATATTTATATTTATTCGTGAAGGGATTGGCATGCAGCGAATATGGTGGAACTACCTCCTATCATACATACTAGTAGTTGAATCAGCTGATTTTATATTGCTGGGGGGGGGGGGGGTACTGTCACACTCAGGGCAGGGTATTCCCATTTCCGACCAGTGCACTCACTCGTTACCCAATGACAACAGCTCATGTTTCATTAATCACGCTGTTCACTTCCTCGCGTGTTCAGAACAGTTACAACAGTAGCATCCCTGAAACTACCGGACCAGCCACTTTATCACATGCTCATAACACTAATTTATACACATAGCATGCTTCAGAATCGTTGAGAATTTGAAAGCAATCACACAGTGCAGAGTGTTTTTTTATCCAGGGTTAATTCCCAAGGTTTTTGCTTAAGTGTTGCACGATTATTTTAGTGGTAATATATAACTACATTTATCAATATAATACATTTTAATATAAACACAAAAATAGATCTAAAGGTGTTTCTCAAAAGGTAGACTATTGTTAAGCAATATCTTTAAATGTTAGCCGGGCTATAAATGAACAGTTGAAGAACAATGTTATCATTTTAATAACTTTGTTTTTTATCACCTGCTTTTCATTAGATAATCATAGTCCTGATTCAGGTATTTCCAGCCTGATCCATTTCGGTGAAGCAAACACACCCCCTCACTTATATTTTAAAATGGGGAAGACTATGTAGGGATTTTCCGTGCATCTACTCTTGGCAAAGAGGTAGATGAGCATATAAATTAGAGCGGCCAACTTGAAGGTCGCTGACCTGGCCCAATCATATGACCGTAGGTAATGGCAGATCTGTCAGACACGAATTCGCCCCAGTTGCATGAGATCAGTCTTTTAACCTTTTCACTACCATACATGACGGAAATTTCCGTCGTCATTCGTCAATGAACGTAACCATAATATGACAGAAATTTTCGTCAAATATACTACATTTATGTATTTTTCGCCATTTGAAGCTGGAAATTGCGTTAGCAATTCCAGCTTCAAATGACGAAAAATAGAACTCCTACACCAGTATATCTGGATCCTGGCATGCACTCCGGCCTGGAAGTCAAAGGGTTAAATAGGCAGTCGAGATACCTCTCCAGGTCTCCCTGACTGACAAGGACTAAGTCTCGTGGGCCGCGGCAAGCTACCAAGTAAGTCTCTGGTGTACTTGTGTATGCGTCTAGCTGCTTGCTTGACAGGCTAGATTATTAGGATCGTTCTGTGGGGAGCCCACAGCCCGAAATTCTCATAATATCTTGCCCTCGATTAAAGATTCAATAAATGGTTTATTAGAATCAGCAATTTTTCGCGTCCTACATCGCATGCTGAGCTCATCTGTCTCAACGTCATTGAAAAGTTATGGACATTTTTCAGACTGTGGCTTGGAGATCGCTCTCAGTCATCGCCATGTTTAAAAAGGGTAAACTCCCCGGTCAAAGGAATATAGCAATCAACGGTCAACACCTTAGGGTGTGGGCTCTTACACGGCTAGGTTCACAGAATGATGCCGATATATAACAGTAAAAACGAGGCATCGAACCAATGTTGTTTTAATACTGGACCAGCGTCTGCGACGCTTGCCCAGCATTAAAACAATATTGGACCAATGTCTGATGTTTTGAACCTCGTTCACATGCTGATCAACGCTGTGATTGATCCGGTCTGACGCGGGGCATTATGGGTATCATTACCTATCAAATGACGTGGCGTGGTCTCGCGTGATTTGTGCCGGTGGTGGCTCCGCTGTTAATCCCCACATAAGCACTGCCCTGTCAGCAGGATCTCACAAGAAGGGGACGTGGCGCAATGGCTAGGGCGCCCATCTTGTTAGTTTACGACTCTCACCGTCATAATCATGCCAGCGCCCCGCCCCGGTGTAGTGGTTGACCCTTATAAAGCTGAAATAGCGTTGTATATAAATACCTATGTTATGGGTGTATAGCAATTATAGGTATTTTACTCGGGGATCGACTTCAGACTTCAGTATCTAACGTCATAGACGTCAGATTCTGACTGTTAGGATTCGAAGTTCGAATCAATGACATGTGTCTTGTAAGCACTATCCGCAAGTTGTTTATCTCTTTCGTTCATTCATTTATTTGTATATTTATTCATTCATTCATTCATTCATTCATTCATTCATTCATTCATTCATTCATTCATTCATTCATTCATTCATTCATTCATTCATTCATTCATTCATTCATTCATTCATTCATTCATTCATTCATTCATTCATTCATTGATTCACTCATTTATTCATTTATTCATTCATTCGTTCGTTCGTTCATTCATTCACTCGTTCGTTCGATTTTTCGCTCATTCATTCATTCATTCATTCATTCATTCATTCATTCATTCATTTATTCATTCATTCATTCATTCGTTCGTTCGTTCTTTCATTCATTCATTCATTCATTCATTCATTCATTCATTCATTCATTATTCATTTATTCGTTTATTCATTCATTCATTCATTCATTCATTCATTCATTCATTCATTCATTCATTCATTCATTCATTCATTCATTCATTCATTTATTCATTCATTCATTCATTCATTCATTCATTCATTCATTCATTCATTTATTCATTCATTCATTCATTCATATCAATTCACTTCATTCATTCATTCATTCATTCATTCATATTAATTCACTTCATCATTCATTCATCCATTTATTCATTCATATATTCATTCATTCACTCTTTCATTCATTCATTCATTCAGTTATTTTATTCATTCATTCATTCATTCATTCATTCATTCATTCATTCATTCATTTATTTATTTATTTATTTATTTATTCGTTCATTCATTCATTCATTCATTCATTCATTCATTCATTCATTCATTCATTCATTCATTCATTCATTCATTCATTCATTCATTCATTCATTTATTCATTCATTCATTCATTCATTCTTTCATTCATTCATTCATTCATTCATTCATTCATTCATTCATTCATTCATTCATTTTTTCATTCATTCATTCATTCATTCATTCATTCATTCATTCATTCATTCATTCATTCAATTATTCATTCATTCATTCATTCATTCATTTATTTATTCATTCATTTTCATTCATTCATTCATTCATTCATTCATTCATTCATTCATTCATTCATTCATTCATTTATTTATTCATTTATTCATTCATTACATGTATATATTAGAGGTGACTGTTTTATCAATATTCCTGACAGAGCGTCAGTTGTTTTTGTCAGTTTCGAAATAAAAATAACGAAACTATTTCAAAACGAAAACATGTCATAGTAATCATGGTAACCCTATGGCATGTATAATAAGTTCACAAATAAGCTAGTAGTGTACAGGGATAGGGTGAAAAACGTATTTGTATTTGCTTATTTGTATTTGAATTTTGCGTATTTGTATGTGACTTTTTAGAGAGGCTCTGTAATTATATTTCTTCCATATATTTGATGTATTTGATCAAATATAATTCAAGTGCACATCTTCGCATGTTGGACCAAGCGAATTTAGCAAAACATACCTTTATCGGATTTCATCTTAATTTTCAAATAAATTTGATTTGTTTTTGTAATTGTATTTTAAAGGCTGTATTTCTTATTGATAATTTTAAGGCGTCGTATTTGTATTTGTATTTGTAAATTTCTAAGAGAAAGTATTTGTATTTGTATTTGCTCAAGTGTATTTGACCCCATCCATGGTAATGTATATTCATGATAGCATCGAAAAGTGTTGAAAAAACTCAATATATTGAAGTTAGAAATGCCTAACATCAATAGAAATAGCCTTACGTTAAAATTGATATTTATGGCCCAAAGTATTTTGTCTTTGTGTTTCAAAGCAGCTCGAAAAACAACGTGAAGTGTTCCAATAGTGTTACCGCCCCTTAGAATTGCGATCTTTCCCAGGACATGTGAGACATTGATTTAGCCCTTCGAGCGTTAATTGTTCACCCACTTGAGGTTGTGTCTCGCTCCCGCGACCCACAACTTCAAGTGGGTGAAAATAACCCATATTTATTTAATTGAGACCACACATTTGCAAACTTCGTTCCCAATGACAATAAACGGCTGATAAAAAGGATTAAAACGACTACAGTCATTCCTAGCGATGAAAGGGTTAACGCTGGATCTATGTTGGCTTAATGCTGGGCTATATATATTGTGTTTGACGGAGCTTTCAGAACAGCATTTTTATTCAGCGAAGTACCTGAGTCAATGTGACCGCGACAAGAGGAAGTCCGGAATCAGGACTGTGCTCTCTACTCTTTTCGAAAGATTTTAAGCGTTATTTTTTGTATACAATGCACATTGCTACAGGAGTAGTAGTAAAGTGGTGGTAGTAGTAGTAGTAGTAGTAGTAGTAGTAGTAGTAGTAGTAGTAGTAGTAGTAGTAGTAGTAGTAGGGGGGGGGGGGGGGTTATGAAATGTCAAGTCATGATGCAGCGTAAATACAGTTTGCCTTTGCAACACGTTGGCTAGGATCTGGACTACTCTATCTGAATGTACACGCAATACTACCTCTCTGCACAACTTCAAATTACGAATAACTAAATGGACAGGCATAAACAGAAGCCGACACAAATGTGATAACTGTTAGCGTACCGGATAACATAGCTACAATATTATTTATTTTTATCTTGCTATTTTGATCCTTGTCTAGAATTTTTTTAATATTCTAGGAAAATAAGTTAATAAAAAACAAGTTAATAATATGCAGGACATCAATAATTTATTTTTATATAATGTAACTGTGATATATATTTATATTCTCGACTCTATGGTAAAACCATCGGGCTTTTTAAATTTATATATATATATATATATATATAAGATACAGTAGTCATTCATATTTTGTCTATAATGTAATATTAGCATATACAATAATAAGAAGAAGGTGATATTTTAATAGAGACTAGAAAAATATTATATAATGTTTTGAATAGCTGATGCATACTATGTTATATTCATCTTGTTATTCTTTGTTGAATTTAATACTATAGATCGGTTGAAT
Source organism: Flabesymbios commensalis (assembly GCA_964017125.1). NCBI lineage: Eukaryota > Metazoa > Annelida > Polychaeta > Terebellida > Flabelligeridae > Flabesymbios > Flabesymbios commensalis. The sequence goes on along the minus strand of OZ024917.1, from coordinate 34,339,310 downwards.
AGCCCCAGGCTAATGTTTTTATGGTTTATCAGTATCATACCGATTTAAAATAAAGTTTATCTTATCTTATCTAAGGTTATCTTATTTAAGGGTTCATCCACATTTGTTATGATACAAAATTATGAAAACGATTATAGTCGAGCTCAGCGCTTTAACCCTTTAACCGCCGGTGCCGCATATATTCGGGTTTTCATTTTTTATCAGCAAATTAGGTACCACCTTTTAAACATGTTAAAGATAAAATGTGACATCAATCAGCAATATTTGAAATGAGTTGACCCCCATTTTGTCAAATCTGAATAATTTTCACTCACTTGAAGTTGTGGATCGCGTCAGCGAGACACAACTCAAGTGGGTGAAAATTCAGATTGAATAATTTGGCGGTTAAAGGGTTAAGGGGTGATATCCCTTGTTATAGTTACCTTTACTGGTGAAATTAATGCTTGTAATAACAGACAGTAGTACCAGTTGACATGAACTGCTTCGGCATCACTCTTTCTGATCAAAACGATCCGTTTCTGCGGATAAGCTGATAAATCTCCCTCCGGTTAGACAAGTCAACAGTTACTGCTGGTTGCCTTCGAAAGGTAGTGATTGTGATATGCAGTACTCTCCGGGATATCCGCAATGGTCTTGTGTCAAGTGCAGTACAACTCTCCCATTGCTGCTGTAATTGTGTTACTATTTCACTCAAGGAAACTATTTTTTTGTTCTCGTCCGCTATGAACATGGAGGGTAGTACCCGTCTTGAATAATGCCATGCTAGAATTGTGCAGATTATTGTTATATAATGGAGGTTTTCAAGAAGAATGGGACAAACCCACATGAGCCTCAAAAATAATATTTATGTGCTATGACGTAACGGGTGGACATATATCTTAATCAGGAAAATAAATCGCCAATTGAAATAAAACATTGCACGCCACCCGGCGAGTTGGGACCAACACATAAACGATGAATGGGGCATTCTTGATTGTACACAACGGAACCAGCCCCACACCAAAAATACATCAATACATAAATAATCATCTTTGGTCAAAGTCTGTGGGCTTAATAATTTGTGTAAAACAATGTTATCTATATTATATCAACCAAATATTAGTTAAAATCACGATGAGCGTGAGCGCGACGTAGCCTAGTTGTTTAGGACGAGCGAGCCACAATTGGTACACTATATAATATGCAACACACTAGAGTAAATTATATTGAATCAATGTCACCAGGTAACACAATTATGTATTGTCTGCAAATATACATACATATACGTATACATTTACAGTCAAATAATATATTATATAACCTGTTCATTGTAACTAACCATCTACATGCTCATTGCACGGTTGTCAGTCATACATTGCTAGTGTAAATCTAAATAAAGCTTAAGTTTTCGCTAAGCACGGCTATAATCTTGTTGAACCTTTCCATTATTTCTTTGAAATACACCTTTTTAAAGTAAAATATGTCCCATAACAGCACAATTTAACAGTAATCTTAGCTAAAAAGCTAAGGTTTTCAACATGATGGTAACACGGTGGCAAACAGTATTGGTTGCTTATCGCTTATAGGCTAAGCGGCTGTAAACTGTGAAGTGACAATGTCGAGGATTAATCAGGCGTGTACAAATATTGATATTGGTAGATTGAGAATCTGTTGTCATGAATTTATGTGGGAGCTAGCCAAACATTTGATGAGCACAACATTGTTTTTTTCGCTACAAATCAAGCACCTGACTGCAGACTGTTCAGGCGAAACCTACTCGTCGAGCAACTGGCGAATAGGTATCGCAGTTATAACGGGTCAATACGGTTCTTTCTTATTTATATGAAGCATTAGCTGATCACGCTGCACTGCACGTATTCAACATGCCTAAGTGTTTGATTATACGGTACTTAAGTACCAGAATATGCGCTCCGATCTGGAAGGCTTTTATAAGCCGAGACTTCCCCATCTAGACGCAATTACAAGACAACATTGAACATAATAATAAAAATACTGCTGTGCAAAGGCAAAAGGAAGTATCTGCTTACTTTTCAACTAATTAGATATTGCCTTTTGCCTTTGCAAAGCAGAACGCTGATAGAGGGCGAACGGTGGCACAAGGTGATTCAACATGAGACCAGCGTCCTAGATGCTGGCCCCTGTGGGGTCAAAGTCGGCACTTCATCTGAAGGGAAAAATAGAAGAACATTCACCTGCACATAAGAGGCTTGGCATGGAAAGGTAGCGTGTATGTTATTCCACGAATTTGTCTTGTGGAATACACATTTACAAGTTGGTTGATTATGATAGGCATGCTGTTGTATCTGCAGGTGATAAGTGTTGAATTCTAATTTGATGAGGAAGAGCGCATAAATCCCCCCCCCCCCCTGTGCATTGTTCCCACTGGGCACAGAACGATATATGTAATATAATTATTGTTGAAGCATCCATGATAATGGCGTACCCTGCAAACAGATTTACATGCTCAAGAACACAGCTGGAACTACTCTAGAGAGATCACACTTTGGATTAACGTTCGTTGAATATCGGACCAACATCTAAACTTTGTTGTTTGTTTTTTGTGAAAGAGTGTGGTGGTATTATACCTTGGCATCTACCTGGCTGAATTCCAAAAAGGCTTTAAACATCCCCGCCGTGGTTTTGTTTTATTTCAGATGGCCGCCACCACGAAAACGCCATCTTACGAAAACCCACAATTCATCATTTTTACAGTTCGAATGAAACAGTTATAATTAGTATAAAGGGCCGCCATTTTGTCCATTTATGCAGGCCTTCTCTTTTACCAGTATCCAACTCCCTGTCTGGAAATCCATTGTTAGACAGGCATCCCGTCTAGTCTGTCTCCTGAGTCATGTCCGTCACTGCTTGTTTGCCCAGCAAACACAAAGTATTTGTATAACATTTGTAAAATGTCGGTCCAACATCGAAGACGACCATCATCTAAACTTTGTTGTATAAATGTTATACAGATATTTTGTGTATGCTGGGTGTGACCGACGACCACGACATGCACGCCAGTTGAGCCTAATGCTAAGCCAAAAGCAGTATCTGCTCACTTGTAAAATGAGAAGATACTGCCGGTTGACATGACTGAAAGAGTAAACGTTTATAATGGCCGTAGATCCATAGCATAAGTATTCAAATGAAGCGGAAAGAGCTAACTAAGACAGTTAAGATGATTTCAAGTTGAAAAAAGACCTCAACAACAACACCTGAATTAATGTGAAATAGTCTCATGACTGTAGAATTAAAACAATGTGGCCTTCGATTTGACAGATATGTATGTTTCCCCCCTGACTTGAAGCTGTGGCTCGGTTGAGCCAGGCACAACCGAGCTGAACAAACAAAACTGAGCGATCAAAGGGTGAAAAAACCCGTCTGTGCCATCATCTCGTATGATACAAACGCAGAGCTCCATGCCACGTTATTTAGTATTCTATGTCGCTGGGTGCCATGCTGGCTATTTGCCGATCATAAATTTTCAAGTATCAAGCGTGCTTCTGCATCAGCGTCAGGCGTTATACTTGGCATAGGCTCCACCAAAATGCAGGTAATAGTACTGTTCCTTGTGCTGCCTGAGGACCATATAAACGGTTTACATTAACCCTTGTATCGCTAGGACCGCATATAGGCATATACCATCGATTGTAAACAATAATTTGCAGCATAAAATGCTAATGTAATAATTCAGCTCGAGATATAAATATTTCAGTTTTTTTTGGCCATTTGAAGCTGGAAATTGCGTTAGCAGTAGTGATATGGCATTTAAATATGTCCATCAACGCATTAATGAATTCTGAAGTGAGCCTTAATGGTTCGAGTCCACCTTGTCGGAAGTGAGCCTCAAAGGTTATTGGGGGACTCTAGACTCTAGAGTTATATATAAAGTCATATATGACATTAAAAAATAAGGGCATGTCAAGAGTTCGAACCCAGGACGGTCACCCCCTAAAAATAGGATGAGGCCTAAGTTGATTGCTTAACCTGGTTGATTCAGCAGAGTGGTTTGTGCTCGGTACACTCAGTAGGTACGATTAGTCGCATTCGGCCTTAAGGATTATGATGTGGGTGGCAGGATGCTTCACGAATGAGTATAACCCTCAGTGGTACCTTCTGGACAGTTCTAGGGAGCCACGGGTTTACATCCACCCTGAAGACCCTGGTTCCCGCCTCATTGGTTAGTTAGCCCATAACTAACTAACTAACACTAACTAAAATAACTAACTCCACCAGATCCGTTAGGGCAGGCAGAATTCTTACTGCTTAAATACCTTGAAAAGCTGAGGTTTACCTGCTGAGTCTACTGAGCATGAACCACGTTGCAGATGGGAGTTTCCAATAGCCTAATTGTAATGTCTGAGAAGTGTCCTGTGAGTCAGGCCAAGGAGGTCCTCGTCCCTCGCCGATAGTTCAATGGTAGAGCACCCCCATACATAGGGGGAAGGTCGGTGGTTCGAGTCCACCTTGGCTTGGGACATTTTTCAGACACCACAAAATTTGATTCTATCTGGAAAACTCGGCTGATAAAGTCAGATTAGTGATATGGCATTTAAATATGTCCATCAACGCATTAATGAATTCTGAAGTGAGCCTTATTGGTTCGAGTCCACCTTGTCGGAAGTGAGCCTCAAAGGTTATTGGGGGACTCTAGACTCTAGAGTTATATATAAAGTCATATATGACATAAAAAAAACAGGGCACGTCAAGGGTTCGAACCCAGGACGGTCACCCCCCAAAAATTAGGATGAGGCCTGGTTGCTTAACCTGGTTGATTCAGCAGGGTGGTTTGTGCTCGGTACACTCAGTAGGTACGATTAGTCGCATTCGGCCTTAAGGATTATGATGTAGGTGGCAGGATGCTTCACGAATGAGTATAACCCTCAGTGGTACCTTCTGGACAGTGCTAGGGAGCCACGGGTTTACATCCAACATGAAGACCCTGGTTCCCGCCCCGTTGGCTAGTTAGCCCATAACTAACCAACCAACAAATCAATCAAACAATCAATCAACTAAATTTCAGTATATATCAACAAGAAAGCAATCAAATTGAAGCAAACTGGCAATCGACAGTCAAAAAAAGTTGTAAGTTTACGCTCAGATGGCTTGTAGAAGACTGTTATTGGTACAAAACTCACTGACGATGCACTTCTCCAGAAATAGGCACAAAGCTACTGAGCCAATATAATACACAGCTGTGTATATCTCTCTGTGTAAGAGAACACATATCGTAAAGAATACATGGCATTATGTTCTCTTTTTTACTGGTTATTTCAACAGAAAGTGGCATGTGGTATCACTTTGATTATATTTACCGGTAATACAATATTTACATCCCTATACTCTCAGTGTTGTATAACTGTTTGGGAAAAATAAATTATGAGACGTTTATCTGATGATTCGTTCTACACAAAAACTACACGCACAGGAAGGCTCTGTCATTTAAACACTTAAGGAGACATAATATGTAAGACTATTATTGAGTGAGAAATATCTGGCAATGATCAATAATAATACATTTTTAAATAAAATAATACATGACTGTGGCAGATCCAGAGAGGGGGGTCAGGGGTCCTGACCACTCCTCCCGTTTTATTTTTAAATTAGAAGAAAACTTACTGGAAGTCAACTTGATTCTCATCAGCTATCATACTATACTACCGAGTGTCAGGCTGGAGGCTGAGCTGGTAACATAATGGCTAAGCTTCGTTAATTTTTTCTCTTTTCATTCTTGTCGTTTGTTAAACATCGATATAGGGTTACAGTGTACCAATATTCCGAATATATCACTGAAAGTGACATCGCCCACGTCCAATAGCTTAGCGAGGTATTCACATGAGAAAATCACTGAGGGGAATTACATCAGTAAATAATACCTCTGACATGAGAATGAATGAATGAATGAATGAATGAATGAATGAATGAATTAATTAATTAATTAATTAATTAATTAATTAATAATGTGCTTTTTAAAAGCTTCATATGACATTGTTAATTAATTGATTTTGAGTGTAGGTATGATTAGATTATGGATATTTTAATCTGTATATGTATACCATATGAAACATCAGATATTTTAGAAATGTATTACATTTAATGTATGACAAGGCACATATTTTAAAAATAACATCTTTGCTAATATGCATACACCCTGTATAAATATATTTCAATAAATAATAAATAAATAAATAAATAAATAAATAAATAAATAAATAAATAAATAAATAAATAAATAAATAAATAAATAAATAAATAAATAAATAAATAAATAAATAAATAAATAAATAAATAAATAAATAAATAAATAAATAAATAAATAAATAAATAAATAAATAAATAAATAAATAAATAAATAAATAAATAAATAAATAAATAAATAAACAAATAAATAAATAAATAAATAAATAAATAAATAAATAAATAAATAAATAAATAAATAAATAAATAAATAAATAAATAAATAAATGAATGAATGAATGAATGAATGAATGAATGAATGGATGAATGAATGAATGAATGAATGAATGAATGAATGAATGAATAAATAAATGAATGAATGAATGAATGAATGAATGAATGAATAAATGAATAAATGAATGAATGAATGAATGAATGAATGAATGAATGAATGAATGAATGAATGAATGAATGAATGAATGAATGAATGAACGAATTAATGAATGAATAAGTGAATAAATGAATTAATGCACGAATGAATGGATGAATGAATGAATGAATGAATGAATGAATGAATGAATTAAGTTTCAGATGTCAGATTCGTTTATTTTCGTCTCACCCACCATACATTCCTACACAATTAACTCTTTAACCGCCAAATTATTTATTTTTAGTTTTCACCCACTTGAAGTTGTGTCACGTTGACGCGATCCAAAACTTCCAGTGAGGGGAAATCATTCAGATTTGACAAAATGGATGTCAACTCTCTTAATGAAAACCCGAATATATGCGGCACCGGCGGTTGAAGAGTTAAAACATTATCACTCTACATCCATTGTTGAAAGTATATATAGTTGGACATCTGTATTTGGATTATGAAGGACGCTCGACTAAGAAATATGTATGTAAATAAAAACATCGATAAATACAAGTTTCATATAAAATATCAACCTTGTTTTGAAGTGAATGAATGAGATTTATACAAATTATATTAAATATTCTTTCGCACATATTATTTTACAAATAGTCAAACGTTCTTCGATGGACTATAATTCCATGCAGGCATTGGCGGAGTATTTACAGATTAATGGGGTAACACCACCTACGAGTTTGGAGGTGGTGTTGCCCCAACATAGGCTCTCCACAACTCTGAATGCTCACGGATTGGCAATTACTTTTTGCTTCTTTGAAATTTGGCGGTCAGAAGAGGCATAACCATTACAACAGAACACCTCCTCCTTACATGACGCAAATATAATATGAAAATGACTGAAAAAAAGTCATTATCATTCTAAATCTTTTGAAAAAAAATATATTATCATGACACAAAGACCAATGCAGGATGATAAATATTGCCCGGGAAAGGTATGCACGTGGAGCCTGGCGTGGATTTAAAATAATTTGCATATGTTCAAGAAATTATTCAAATGATCAGACCCATTAAATCTTAATTTAACACACTACTACATTATTTTCTTTGTTTGACGACGACATTCTAAGCCGGGAATGAGTTATTTTTCATCAAATCCAGAACAAATAATAATGGTAGGCCCCGCTATTATAAGCAGTCAGGCGCGTCCGAACTTGAGGGATTTTCATTATGGTCGGATGTGCTCAAAGTCAGTTAAAAACCTCGGTGCTCTACATTCTTTAAATGACACATTTTCGGGCTTTATCCTATACAGAATCCGCACCTGTCCTCCACGCATGCGCACTGATTGAGAATCAGACATGCGCACTCAGTTTAACATAGCTGCTTGAAATCGATGAAAATATTCTAGACAAAGTTCTCTCTCAAAAAGATTTAAACAGCACACTGTCTTCTGACAACTAGTCAAGTCAACCCATTACAATTTACCATCGAATCACAGATACCTGTAGCTCTAAATGATTAAAAATACGTCATCCACACAAAAAAACTATTATGGTTTGATTTGTTTGCAAATGTCGTATCTTTCAAGGTAGCGATATATTCCTTTCCCATCTAAAAGAAGTACACTAGGCCTATGTATACATCTTACATTCGACAAACATTCGTACGCATCTCTATCCGCAGTTGAGTACAGTTATTATATACGCTTGCTAAAACTCTAGAATGGTTAGAATGGTCGGTTTGTTGGTTGTTTGGAACGGCACAGTAAAAACATCGAGGCGAAGTGTTTAACACAGTGGGAAACTGAACTCAGGCCTGTTGGAATAAGTTAAAAAGTGAAGGCGCCCAAGGATCAGGGCGGAGCCAGCTGTTCTGCTCTGGAAAGCAAAAAAAAATTTGCCTGTCAAGTAAGCAGATACTGCCTTTTAACTTTGTACGGCCGTGTTGTGCTATAGCATATGAAAGCAACTCTGACTGTGGGTAAACTAAGTACAAAATCAAAGGCAAAGGTTATCGTTGGTGCCTCAGGGAGAACAGGACGCCTTTGTGTCGGTGTCTAACTGTAACATTTATAGTAGTCAAGATCGCTGATTCATTGTTTTAGTATTAGTCTTTATATACAGCAATACAGGAAGCCATTAATTAGCAAATCACGACTATAGCAATTAATTTAACCCTTACAGCGCGGGGATCGACTTTAGACGTCAGAATCATTTTGACGTCTAAAAACAATACCGGCACTGTAAAAGTAAAACATATTTCTAATGGCCGTAGACCCATCACATAGGTATTCAAATGAATCGGAAAGAACTAAGACGTTCATGATGATTTTCTAATTAAAAACACCCTTTGGTCTCCATGGTTTATACAAAAATACGTCAGCGCTTTAAGGAACTAACTGGTATTAAGAATGAAATGTGTGTTTATATATCAAAATTTACAAATTTTTGCTCTCAAATTCAACAAAATGAGTGCTAGCGAGACACAACACAAATTAAGTGAGTGAAAAGTATATATAGTTGGACATCTGTATTTGGATTATGAAGGACGCTCGACTAAGAAATATGTATGTAAATAAAAACATCGATAAATACAAGTTTCATATAAAATATCAACCTTGTTTTGAAGTGAATGAATGAGATTTATACAAATTATATTAAATATTCTTTCGCACATATTATTTTACAAATAGTCAAACGTTCTTCGATGGACTATAATTCCATGCAGGCATTGGCGGAGTATTTACAGATTAATGGGGTAACACCACCTACGAGTTTGGAGGTGGTGTTGCCCCAACATAGGCTCTCCACAACACTGAATGCTCACGGATTGGCAATTACTTTTTGCTTCTTTGAAATTTGGCGGTCAGAAGAGGCATAACCATTACAACAGAACACCTCCTCCTTACATGACGCAAATATAATATGAAAATGACTGAAAAAAAGTCATTATCATTCTAAATCTTTTGAAAAAAAATATATTATCATGACACAAAGACCAATGCAGGATGATAAATATTGCCCGGGAAAGGTATGCACGTGGAGCCTGGCGTGGATTTAAAATAATTTGCATATGTTCAAGAAATTATTCAAATGATCAGACCCATTAAATCTTAATTTAACACACTACTACATTATTTTCTTTGTTTGACGACGACATTCTAAGCCGGGAATGAGTTATTTTTCATCAAATCCAGAACAAATAATAATGGTAGGCCCCGCTATTATAAGCAGTCAGGCGCGTCCGAACTTGAGGGATTTTCATTATGGTCGGATGTGTTCAACGTCAGTTAATAACCTCAGTGCTCTACATTCTTTAAATGACACATTTTCGGGCTTTATCCTATACAGAATCCGCACCTGTCCTCCACGCATGCGCACTGATTGAGAATCAGGGTGGCGTTTCACTAAGCGATCTTTAAGGCAAAAATGATCTTTAAAACGCCAAATCCTCCTTAAATAAAGATTTATCCTTAATTAAAGATTTGACTGTTTCACAAACGATCATTAAGGAGTGTTCTTTAAGTCAGCCGTTTCACTAAAGATTTTTAAGGCGAAATCTTTAATTATAAAGATGAGATTTAAGGAGTGGTCGGGGGCACTCTTTAAATAGTTAAGGACGATCTTTAACATAATGTTTATTCATGAATTTTATCACTTGTGTAGAAAACGACAGCGCATCAATGATCAAAGTTGTAGGCCTAATCAGATGTTATATTTTTTCTTGAATTAATTATTCCTTTTACTCACAGTTTCGCTGATTATCTTCAACATTGATGTAGATTACTCTAGGCCCACTGTTTAGGGCCTATACCTTTTCAACTCTAAAATAAATGTCTCTAGCGACCAAGAATACTTGATTCCAACCTAACCTTAAAAAGCTTTGGTTATGTGACGGTAGCTGGTAGATATATAGGCCTAGAATACCTACCCAGACATTGTACAAGTTCCGTATGTGCACAATAATGTGTAGTCTAAGCCTCTCATATGTTGCGGTATGTGCTGGTAGGTGAAATATACTATAGGCTCTATGTCTCATAGAGGCAGGCGACATGCTTGGTTGCCTTTCTCTCATATGCTATACAATATAAGCCTAGGTAAATTACATTATGGGGGTGGCACGTTGTAAACTTAGGCTAATATAACCTAGGCTTATAATTAAATCTATAATTTTACCAGGTAGGCGTCGATATCTTCATGTTTACCAATAGGCCTATACCCTATGCTCTTGTCCTGCCCACGGTGTGAGCCACGGTCTAACGAGTTTGATATAAATTTACTAACATTATTCAACTTGATCTGAATATATTTGGGCATAGAGAGTCGACATTGCTTCATTTATTATTATATTTTATATATCCTTAATATTATTATTTAAAAACTTGACTGACCTAATTACATTTATAAACAAAGAACCTAGGCCTATCGGTAGTGGTTCATTATTCTATAGTAGACTACACGTGCTCCGATGAATGTTTACAAAACAATGATGTCATCCCGCTGCCGGCAGATTGGTTAAAAACAACGGATGTTGTGGTGTTTTGTGCGATATGATGATCGTGCATAAATTATTTAGCACTTGGCGATAAAGATTAAGACATAAGGTAAAGATCGCGTTGATGAAACGGTCAGACAGAAAGATCTTTAGAACACTGGATGATCTTTAGTTTAAGGATATTCTTGCCTAAAGATCAGTGAATGTTAGTGAAATGGCCCCCAGACATGCGCACTCAGTTTAACATAGCTGCTTGAAATCGATGAAAATATTCTAGACAAAGTTCTCTCTCAAAAAGATTTAAACAGCACACTGTCTTCTGACAACTAGTCAAGTCAACCCATTACAATTTACCATCGAATCACAGATACCTGTAGCTCTAAATGATTAAAAATACGTCATCCACACAAAAAAACTATTATGGTTTGATTTGTTTGCAAATGTCGTATCTTTCAAGGTAACGATATATTCCTTTCCCATCTAAAAGAAGTACACTAGGCCTATGTATACATCTTACATTCGACAAACATTCGTACGCATCTCTATCCGCAGTTGAGTACAGTTATTATATACGCTTGCTAAAACTCTAGAATGGTTAGAATGGTCGGTTTGTTGGTTGTTTGGAACGGCACAGTAAAAACATCGAGGCGAAGTGTTTAACACAGTGGGAAACTGAACTCAGGCCTGTTGGAATAAGTTAAAAAGTGAAGGCGCCCAAGGATCAGGGCGGAGCCAGCTGTTCTGCTCTGGAAAGCAAAAAAAAATTTGCCTGTCAAGTAAGCAGATACTGCCTTTTAACTTTGTACGGCCGTGTTGTGCTATAGCATATGAAAGCAACTCTGACTGTGGGTAAACTAAGTACAAAATCAAAGGCAAAGGTTATCGTTGGTGCCTCAGGGAGAACAGGACGCCTTTGTGTCGGTGTCTAACTGTAACATTTATAGTAGTCAAGATCGCTGATTCATTGTTTTAGTATTAGTCTTTATATACAACAATACAGGAAGCCATTAATTAGCAAATCACGACTATAGCAATTAATTTAACCCTTACAGCGCGGGGATCGACTTTAGACGTCAGAATCATTTTGACGTCTAAAAACAATACCGGCACTGTAAAAGTAAAACATATTTCTAATGGCCGTAGACCCATCACATAGGTATTCAAATGAATCGGAAAGAACTAAGACGTTCATGATGATTTACTAATTAAAAACACCCTTTGGTCTCCATGGTTTATACAAAAATACGTCAGCGCTTTAAGGAACTAACTGGTATTAAGAATGAAATGTGTGTTTATATATAAAAATTTACAAATTTTTGCTCTCAAATTCAACAAAATGAGTGCTAGCGAGACACAACACAAATTAAGTGAGTGAAAATGTAGCGGGATGAGGGTTTAACACGATTGGTCTCTATTTTACCCGATCACTTGGATCTGTGGATCCCGTTAATAAAAAAAAATAATGAAAATTAAAATTAAATAAATCAGCGTGCCTTGCTACATTCTCACCACATAGACCATCTCACAGCCTTTTCAGTGCGGTAACCATCTTTATAGGTCAGATTCTGACGTATAAAGACGGTCCCCGCGCTGAAAGAAATAAAATATTTATAAAGGCCGTAGACCCATAACACATGTATTCAAATGAAGCGGGAAGAGCTACATGTAACTAAGACATTTATGATGATTCTCAAATTGAAAAAAAGATTCATACCGTGTTTAAACATTTAATCAATTTGAAAAATTATGACTATTTTTACCCTGTTAAATTAATTTGAAGTGACATGAAAAAGTGCCATGTGCTGTTGTTCCGCATTGAGAAGCAGTAGTTCAATTCGACAAACAGACTATTTATTTAATTAATTAAAACAAATACAGTAGAAGACAATGCAGGCTATCGAGCACAGTTCATGTCTGTTATTTGTTTTAATTAATTAAGTTATTTTCAGCCCCTAAATTGTTTGATTTTTTCTGGTTAATTACAGTAAATATGTGAGTGAGTGAAAGAATGAGTGAGTCGCTTTCTACAAAATCATAGCAATATAGAGACGGAAGGAAGCCCGAAGTCGAAGTCCCACTCTTATCGAAATACAAGGGGCAAATGCAGTACCATATAGACAGCACTGCACACTCCTTTTAACAGTGTATATGCACAACCTCGATGAAAAAACATCGGACCCGGCCAGGATTCGAACCCAGTACCTCTGAGTTCCGCTCCACAACCGGGCCGTATGAGGCTTGATCTTTTAAAACAAGTGAAGGTAAATAAGCGACATTGCACAAAATTGGCCTGATTTTGACCAAACCTCTACGACGCTGGCCCGACATTAAACCAGCATTGATTCAGCGTCTCGTGTTTGTCCGGATCACGTTTTGTAAGCCTACACTCTAAACTATATAGGTTCTTTAGAAGGAACCCTGTGGTTACGTGGTAATCAGGTAATAGGACTGTAGGGTTCTTTTTAAGGAACCTATATTATTTAGAGTGTATGGTTTAACCCTTTCAGCGCGGGGACTGTCTTAAGACCTCAGAATCTGACGTTATAACAAATTAGAAGTTGATTATAAGCAGAAAGAGCTGAGTAAGACATTTATGATGACTTAACATTGAAAAAGACCTTTGGTCTCCATAGTTTATACACAGCGTCGTAAGGGTTAGGAGGTGGATACTGCACATACCTGGTCTATTATTGTGTGTACATCGTCTAATGAGGTGTGTACAGATGTGTGTACATTATCTGATGGGTTGTGTACAAAAGTTCTCATCGGTCTGTCTCAGGAGCAAGGCGTGTATTCAGTCAAAACTGACACCTGGAAACAGAAAATATCCCAAGTGAATACCAAGCATATTATGCGACACATTAGGCCAATATTGTTTAACTTATGGGCTAGCGTCGCGGACGCTGGCTCAACAGTTGAGCAATATTGGGTTATTGGGTGAATGTCTTGCATTTTCCAGGTTGTCTTAAAGGTGATCCATCACCCCTTATATGGTATGAATAACTATGTCTCTATATGGGGTGATTGGCTATCATGTGACCCTCTCAGAGGGTCACATGATAGCCAATCACCCCATATAAGGAAACACGTGTGCCTCATCTTGTGGCAACTTTGATTTATTTGTCAAAAAATTATTCACACTATATAAGGGGTGATAGATCACCTTTAACGTAAGTGTGTTTGCGCACGCTTGATGGTATCTGAACCCATAACTAGCAGAACCTCAGCGCCAACGAGATCAGTTTTCTACATGGGAACATCCATTTTTAGGAGCACTCACAGAACGGTCTGTCGAAAAGGTGGAAAGGAGGAATGCGTAAAAATAGAGTTTTATTAACAAACATATCACATTGTATTCCCAGTTTTTTTTTGCACAGTCAGACAGACAGACAGACAGACAT
>OZ024917.1:34242368-34319868 GCA_964017125.1 Flabesymbios commensalis | reverse complement strand
CGATATATCGTCGGCTTCGGATTGGTCGAGATGGCCATCTCAACCAATCGGAAGGCAACGATACATCGTAACTTGTACGAGAATTTGGACCACGTGTGCTGTGGCATCGGATCAATGGTAGGTAATTTATACCTAACTGTGTTACCGTTTCTGAAGATTGCCATTTGACCTCACCAGTGCCGTGGGTGATCTTAGTTTTGCCGGAAGGAATTCAAATTACCCCTCGGCTGGGATGTGTCAGCAATATCCCATTGGAGTCAAGGTGTATGGCACACTGGTTTAAAAGGTGGCTGTCACATGTTTAAAGAAACCACAGCACTAAGACTAGAAATTTCGATTGTGTAACTTTAATGGGTTTAAGTATGGTATTCAATCCCCTAATTTAAATAATAACTGAATGACGGCGGTGTTTCGCTTATCTCGTCTTGTGATAGGCTGAACCACTCTTCATCTTGGGAAGAGGGGGGGGGGGGGGGGGTGGAATAACGTCAGAATCTGATGTGCATTGACGTCCGATTCTCACTTCTAAAGTCAATCGCCGCTCTGAAAGATTAAATATTATATATAATAACCGTAGACCCATAACTTAGGCAATACAATGAAGCGGAAAGAGCTAACAAACTAGGGTCGGGTGATTGAGAAAGAACATTTGGTCTCCATGGCTTGTAAACAAATATTTTGGCTTGGAATGCAACTCAAATTGTCCATATTTATGGATTGAAATGAACTATGAGCCTAAACTCCCTTTTACCATCGATGTATGGCGAGCTGTGATCCAGTGACCACGTGACAAATATGTTAGTTGTAGACTACTACTCTGCAGTGCAAAACAAAAAGGCAGTATGCTTTGTAGGACAGTACACTAGTCTTAATTATGTATCCCATTCTTTTCAGAACAAACGTGGGTCATGAGACCAAATATTAAAATATACTGTAACTAATCTTGTAGTCCTGTTTTCATAATTATATAAACCTGGGGTGAATTTATACTTAAGCACCTACCCAGACAAATGCCGAAAAGTCCCAAAAATGCCCTTTGTGGTTATTAATATGGTAACCTTATCTTTCGAAAAACTAGGTATGTACCACACTTAAACACTTTTGCAGTTTCAAAATAGTTATCCAGCCAGGTCTGTGGCATCCAGATCTCCAGGAATAATAATATTTTCCTAAATTATTTCCATAAACCAAGATGGCCGCCGTACTTTGTAATCATATCAACACTGATCAAGCGATCTTTCCAAAAAATGAATGTGAATGATAATGACATAACAAAGATTTTTTCTAAAACGGGACGATTATTTAAGTGATATTGTGATACGAAACAGTACACTATCTAGATGGGTATGAATGATGCTCAGATGATGACGTGAGGGTGGGTTGATTGAGCATGGTGGGTTATTGAGAGAGTTTTCTTTACTCATCAAGTAAGGGGTTCTGGGTATGCCTAGGGGACCCATCCCCAGATATGCCCAGAGGACCAGATGTTTCACTGTGCAATTTTACTCATAGGCGTCTAAGTCAGAACCCAGCAGCTGCTCGGACGCTGCAGTCCAAGTCAGAGCCCAGCTCAGACCTGGCAATAATATTAAACCATTCACCAGAAGTCATCACTTACGCAACTATGAACAAACCATGGGGCATCTAGAACATAAAAGGGTAATTTATCTGTGCCACAACTGTCTCCGAACTAAGAATAGACCTCCGGGATCAAATGAATACAAGGCTTTCGGTATCTCCCACCATTTCTAACCTGATTCATTTCAAGATATGAAATCTGGTATATACCCCTCAGGAAATTAAAAAAAATACACTTTCAATTTGTGTGTATAGACACACAAATAGATTGAATGCTTCTTCGAACCGTCTGTGATGTTTTTGATATATTTAATGTGAATTGATATAATAGATAGATAGATAGATGTTTTATTGACAAAAAATCTAGTCATTGCTTACTTATTTGTGATGCTGTACTCCTGAATTTTTGTGGATCGCAAAAATACCATTTTTAAACAAAATTTCAGAAAATTTAGCACAGACTGCTGTGAGTTAATACTTCACTTATACATCGCGGGTATCAACATTAGACGACAGAATCTGGCGGCTCCCCCACACTGTTACATTGCCACCCGTAGACACTGATATTCTGTGTGCTAAATTGTGCAGATAAGCTGACATCATATTGTAGTACGCTTGTGATTGGCCGGCTTATAAAACGTTGTCTTGCTAAACGTTCACTGATTGGGTGGCGCATATGTGTCAACCGGCGGCTGAAAACTAGGTTGGTGTATGGTGGGTGTTTGTCGTGCACAATTTGAAATGCCGGGTTTCAGAGTGTGGTCGGAGACAGAACACCGAGAGTGTGGTCGGAGACAGAACACCGAGAGTGTGGTCGGAGACAGAACACTGAGAGTGTGGTCGGAGACAGAACACCGAGAATGAGTGTACACACTGTAAGCTTAACATATTTATAATGGCCGTAGATCCATAACATAGGTATTCAAATAAAGCAGAAAGAGCTAAGTAAGATATTTATGATGGTTTCAAGAAAAGAATTGAAAAGTTTGAAGAAAAGAATTGATTTCCATGGTTTATACAACATTATTTCAGCGCTTTGGTGGTTAAAAGCTGTGGCTTTACAATCAGCTCCGCTATCCTTGGTTCGGATAATCCCCAGAACAAAAAATACCAACAAAGTGATGATGTTTTATTTTTGTTGTTAAATATCATTTAAAATCTTGGGGATCTAAATAGACTATTGATTCTCTTTTGTGCTTCATCAACGAGATAATTTTACAACATTTATTCTTTGAGCTATATTGCTTAACAACAATATGGCGGTCATTATTCATGGTAATAGGGGAACAAAATGAATACATGTATCTGTACATTATTCAGTTGGTTACAATAACACTAACTTTCTCGCATGGTATTCTAATCAGGCGTACACTGGGTACCCTAATAAGGTAATTATGTGCTACTTGGAAATCCCAACAAATAGTTCTTTTTATACCAACATGACGGCCATGTTAGATTTTTGTTGATAATGACATTATATTCAATGTATTGGTGATCTAAATGGATTCTAGATTCTACAAAGCCCAAAATGAGACAAAATAAATTATTTGCTATGTTCAACAACGTGATAGTTATGACATTTTTTTAGGGTTGCTTAACATGCTCAAGCAATATGGCAGCCATCTAGGAATTATGGTAATAAGAAAATGACTAATATCATTCCTCATGATCTAGAATCCTGATGGATTCTTAATGATTTCAAACCTGGATAGAGACATAACAACTGTTGAATTGCGATATACATCGTGTGTTTCGAAAAAATCTTTGTCGTTATGGCGGCCATGTTGAATTAAAACAAGCAGCTACAAAGGGGATTTTTAGGAGAGTTTTGGCTTTCATCTGGGAAGATACCCAGGTATCATTCTTAAAAAATCAGCTTTCTGCAATTTTATACCATGTTCGTATGTTTTTTCACTAATGCTCTTGCACTTATATAGTCAACGCCTGATACCCATTAACCTTTTCACTACCATACATGACGGAAATTTCCGTCGTCATTCGTCAATGAACGTAACCATAAAATGACACAAATTTTCGTCAAATATATACTACATTTATGTATTTTTCGTCATTTGAAGCTGGAAATTGCGTTAGCAATTCCAGCTTTAAATGACGAAAAATAGAACTCCTACACCAGTATATCTGGATCCTGGCATGCACTCCGGCCTGGAAGTCAAAGGGTTAACTTATTAAAATAAAAATTATCTTGCGTTCGTTCTAATGCCCATCAAGCTGACGCTCCTCTAGACAGAACGAATTCACAGAAAACAAGACACGGTCAACATTGAAACATCATCGGTTCAATGTATCCTATCTGCGGAGTTGTATTAAGGATACGAAAATAGACCTGCGCACCGAGGTCGACTTATGTAGATTGAGCAGCTGCGCACGGCTAACGTTCCCAGCAAACACAAAACATTCGTATAACATTTGTACAATGCTGGCCCAACGTCGAAGATGTTGGCCCAACGCTGTACAAATGTGACACAGGTGTTTTGTGTTTGCTGCTAATGTTACACCTGCTTCAATCAGAGCTACATATCTTGGCGGACAGGTCGGAAAGTCTATTTAAATAATTAAAAGGGGTGTCTGCCAAACTTCAAGCCGAAAACCATTGCTCAGGAACAGGAAATGCTGATGTTAAGTTAGTTGATTCAATGTTCGGCCAACGTCGCAAGCAGTGACCCAACATTAACTCTTAAACCGCTAAGAAAGACTATAGTCGTTTTCAATCCGTTTTATTAGCCGTTTAAATGGTTGTCATCGGGAACGAAGCGAGTTTTTAAACATCAAGATTTAGAAATGTTTGTCACGAATTAAACAAAGTTGAGTAGTTTCTACCCACTTGAAGTTGTTTAACGCAGTAGCGAGACAACCAGGCCAAAATCATCATTTTTATTTCCAGCTGTCAAGATGTCATGTTTATTAACTTGTGTGCAAGGCCAATTGAATATTATGTCACCCAAGAATAATTAATACATGTGTAAATATGAAAAAAATGCCCGATTAGAGCGGCCGCTGTTCGATACGCACCACAATAAGTCAGAAATAATTAACATAAACTAATTGATGAAGAACACGAGAGATCCTCACTGCTCTGCAATGCCAAAAGGCAGCATCTGATTTTTCACACGTAAGCAGATACTCCCTTCTGGCTGTACATACCGCTAGATGCGATTATCTTTCTAATGCACTCTTTTTGCGGGATGACATTAATATTATCCCTCATATTCACGTAGAAAGGACAGCTCTAAATTATGTCCCAACAATGAGTGAGTGAGTGCATAAGGACGTGGGAGAGTTATGGAATGAATGAGAGATTGACTGACCGACTGACTGACTGACTGACTGGTGAGTGAGTGAGTGAGTGAGTGAGTGAGTGAGTGAGTGAGTGAGTGAGTGAGTGAGTGAGTGAGTGAGTGAGTGAGTGAGTGAGTGAGTGAGTGAGTGAGTGAGTGAGTGAGTGAGTGAGTGAGTGAGTGAGTGAGTGAGTGAGTGAGTGAGTGAGTGAGTGACTGACTGAGTGAGTGAATAGAGACTCATTTACTATCACAGGGTGAATTGCCAAACAAGCCATTTTGTGAATCAAATAGAGAATGTGGCATTCCTCTTGCTGCACAGAGTAGCGTCATCATAGAACAAGAATGACCTTCGCGTAAATTATATCAAAGGAGAACGTATCCACAATAGAGAACCTTATAAATAGTGGAGTAGTGTCTATGTAGTGTTTATGTGATCGTTCACTTGATCTTAAAACGACACAGCTTGCTCAACTAGCACAACACTGCTTCATAAATAGAAGGATAAACTAAATATTATATTGCTCCATAAATGGAAGGATAAACTAAATATTTTATTTATTCTAGATATACAACCAAAAGCCGGGCATTTCTCAACACCTTTACAATGACTTGGATGGTGAGTTTTATCACTCATTGTGTAAGATGATGTAGTGATGTGAAAAACACTTCTCTGTTGATGTCTACAACCTGACAAATAAATGGCTTTTTGTTTATATTATCCCTTGTCCTGCTATGCCCGGATATATACGGGGTGTAGGATGTTTTAGATCAATAAAAATATCACTTAATTTTCATAAAATAATTTTTAATAGATGCTTTGTTGATCCAATAATTTAATTTTAGACATGTCTATTTTTCATAATTAGATATATTTTTCGTCATTCGAAGCTGTAAATTGCGTTAGCAATTCCAGCTTCAAATGACGAAAAATACAATTAAAGCAATTCAGCAGGACAAGGGTTATAATGACTCAGACTCAGAAAGTTGTATTCGTTCATTCATAGCAGAAGATCATGTTATGACAAATACACCGTGCCCATTGATTAGCTGGTAAATGAACCAAGACTAACATGTTTCTATCGTGCTGACACCTTGCTGATGTTACAAACACATGATTTAATTCAATGATATAAAAAACATATTCATTCATGCATTCCTTCACTTATTCATTCATTTATTCATTCATTCATCGTTCAATATATCTTGCAAAATAACCTTACAAGCCAGATGAGGTTCTAGGGGCTGTATTCTCGTACAAGTTACGATATATCGTAGGCTTCTAATTGGTCGAGATGCCATCTCGACCACTCAGAAGCCTATGATATGTCGTACATACGTAACTTGTGCGAAAATACTGCCCCGGAACTACTCCGAGCAAAGTAAATTGTTCATTCTCTTTTACATTAAATATTAATTGCGACACTGCTTCCTCGTAAGGTTTCAGCCCACCTGGTCTACTTCAGGGATGATAAAGTAGGGATAGAGCTTGTTGTGGATACGAAAATAGACCGCACCGAGCACGACTTATGTAGATTGAGCAGCTGCGCATGGCTAACCCCAGAAAACACAACACATTTTTTTTATAACATTTGTACAATGTTGGACCAATGTCGAAGCGGGTTATTTGCCGGATTGGACATTGGCCTGATTGGTACGCAGTGATGTCACCATAAACTCTTTAAATTAAAACTCGGTGAAAATAACGTGATTTTGTGAAACTCAACAGCCTTGACCTCCAATATTTTTACCGAGCTAGCTAATACAGAAATTGGGGTGAGGGGGTCTTTTATAACCTTTTTTTCAACGAGTTGCCATTCAAAACGATATTTATACCGCCGTTCCAGTGGACAATGCATGATTCTCGTAAACATCGCTCTTCTGTGACCTCTCTCACCTGCAGGCAACTCATAAATCTAGATATTCATGCTGGTGGTGTGACCATGACTGCTGTAATCATCGCTCGTCACGTCTCTCTCGCCATACAGGTCTATATTACTAATCATTGTTAATATTTAAGTGATTATCACGTATATAGCCGTGGTTAAGCCTTTTTATTTATCAAACTTCAAACAAAAAAAACACAGGCAACTGGTGTCGACTACAGTGGACAATATGTGTTTTTATTAGCATCTGTAAAACAATTGTTGTTAAGAGTAAAGTATGTCTAAATATTAAAACAGCCATGGTTTCCTGAAGGATTTTGTGTCATAGGGGGGGGGGGGGAGTTGCTGTGCGAGCCGCGCTACAAGTTTTGAGTGACCATTTTTAGACCCCCCCCCCCTAAAAGGGCTTCCAGAAAGCTCTGCCGGTGATATAAGTTGGGATTAAAATTTCACAAATGACATACATTTTCAGTCACTTGAAGTTGTGTATCGCGGTAGCGAGACACAACTTCAGGTAACTGAAAATTGCATAGCTCAGTGCTCTGGGTTAAAGGTGAAATGAGTAGTCGTTTTTTTAGATGAGCATGAGTTTTGATTAGAATTGTAAGTAAGTATACGAGTTAGCTTACCCACCTGGAGTTGTGGACGCGACAGAGAGACGCAACTGCAATTGAAATTACAGGATTCTCGCCTTGGCGATAATCTACTTTATGTCACTTTGTACACGATGTCGTGTTTCATTTCATAGTATAGCCATAAATACAAGCAGCACGATAATAGGGTGTGTTAGAGAACTCATCCGAGGGAGATACTCTGTGAGTATTATTAGCTGCCCAGGGAAGTCAGCTAAATATTCAATTATGCAGATATCAGAGGTCGGGGGTCACGTGGAGTGAGGTATTGTGGGAGCCACGCAGATCCCGGCGTGTCCCGCTTTGATGCGGTATCCATTTGAGAAGCGCATGTTAGTTTACAAAAGTTTCTCTCCACCTGCCCCATTCCTCACTATAATTATTGTATTTTATGGTTGTTTCATTATTGTTAGTGTGATTACGCTATTGTGTCTTACGTTTTTCCTGTGTCTTCACGTGAAATTAAACGGTTTTATCACACCAGTGAAACACTGCTACAATGGGACTGAGACCTCCACATTTAAATGAAAAATATGCATTTTTATTACAGATAAATATTATCATTATGATTAATATTGAAACATATTATGTAACTAAAGGTAGATTGTAAATATATTACATCATTTTTTGTTAAAGAATTTTAACAAGTGAATATAATATTATTGTTACACAAGATGTTGATTATAACATTACACAACGGAAAGTCTATTTATTTGCAGTGGCCTAAGAAGTAATGTTACGTAATATATGGTATAGTCGGGCCACTGTTTTGTGTTTGTGTATATCGATATTTGGTTAGTATTACAATAAAAAGACTTGCATATCTCCACACATGATTGTTTTGTTCTCTGCTTGCTGCTTGACTAATACACATTTTACGAAGGTTATATTTAGGTTTTGATCGGAGAATAGTGTACATACAACTTTAATGTGTAAATATAGCAACTGGCAAAATTGTGCCGTATTTTTCCAAAATATCCAGATACACCGATATGTATGTACGAAATACTCAAGAACATTTCCAGCGGCGGATACCGAACGGGGGTCAGGGGTACAAACCAGGTGAGAGAATAAAAAAAATAAAAATGTAGGTGTCAATAATTTATTTTTATCTTCTCAGCTAATATAATTTGGAGTTTTGACCCTTTCACCGCCGGTGCCGAATATATTGGGGTTTTCACTCAATTATTACCACATTTAGTACCGCCTTCTAAGCATGTTAAAGCCATAATGTGATATCAATCAGCACGATTTGAAAAGAGTTGACCTCCATTTTGTCAAATCCAAATAATTTTCACTCACTTGAAGTTGTGGATAGCGTCAGCGAGACACAACTTCAAGTGGGTAAAAATTCCAATTGAATAATTCGGCGGTTAAAGGGTTAAAATACCGATATTTTGTCAATTTTGATAAATGTTGAAGCAATTTTCAAGTTTTAGAAAATGAGGGTGAGGACCTCCCACCATTTTAGAATGATCTGATCCGTTTTTCTATAGATATATTTGACTTGACAATCTAAACCAGTAATGCACTGCAATGTTTCTGTTGCTGCATAACCACTGGTGGCATACTGATGGTGTATGTATCGTGGCGATCGATACAAGAGACCCTGGTGAAAGGCTTCAGTTCGACAATTCCTGACAGCGAGATCCCAGTAAACACAAAACATTTGTGTGACATTTTTACAATGTTGGCCCAACCTCGAAGACGTTGGGCCGACGTTATACAAATGTTATAAAAATGTTTTTGTGTTTGCTGGGATACAGTCTAATGAATGTGTGAGGCAAGAACATAGGTAATTGTGATAATGTTGTCGCCAACGAGAAACCGTATAAGTGACCATTCGGGAAAATTACATGTGTCGCCCCCTGGTGAGGACATGTTAATGACAATATATCTTTGAACCTCAGTATGACCAAGTTACGAATATAGGCTTAAAGCTCACGCGGGAGTAAATGAGAAAATATCTTAAAAAACTGTCACAATTTATGTTTGATGCTATGGCTATGGAAAAGAAAGATTGGACTGAAATTGTTAGCACAAATGCACATCAATTGTAATGCACTGCACTATGGGCCAATGGCCCCTTTGCAAAGTAACTTACTTACTTATAAGTATATCCTAAGTCAAGTGTATTTGACATATGTAGTTCAAATATCTAGGTTGTGAGTATACATGTTTTCATTGCATTAGTTCAGTTACGTACCCTGTGGATACATCACCAAAAGGGTGACTGCTCATTATGTCGCAAGGCCGTCATTCTGGAAACCCATTAGTCCGAAAGACCAATGGTCAAAAAGCCCATCAGTCCGAAGGCCCAATTTGATTCGAAACAATGAAAATTGAAAGAAATACAACACGATAGAATACCCCACCACCTAATATGAATGAGGAGGAAAACAATGACAAATCGGGCGAAGAAAGAAGAAGTACGAAGGGGAAGGATGAAAATGAAGAAGAAGAGCTAGAAGGACGCGAAATACAGAGAAGAAAGAGGACTAACAAAAAGAATAATAATAAATGACAAAGAGGACAAAAGAGCAAGAAGAGGAAATAGGTCTATTGCGGAAGAGAAACAAAAAACAACGAAGACGAGAGGAAAGAAAATAAGGGATAAAAGGAAGGAGAAATAGAAGAGGAAGAAAGGAGGAGGGAAATGGAGGGTCAGTTTTGACCAGTTGATATCTGTCGTATCAATGTGTGTTCAAACAGTTAGGCTTTCAGACTAATGGGTTTTTCGGACCAGTGGGCTTTTGGACTAATGGGCTTTCGAAATTATGGGTTGTACTGTGAAGTCCCCCTCCAAAAAAGTTTTTTCTTGAATACTTAATTAAAATTGCAACCGTTCAGCTGGTTTTCCTTATATGATGTATTGAAGAATAAAACAATAATTTGTAAAAGTTTATATTATTCCACAAGGAAAATTACCGTCTGTAGACGTCAGATTCTGTCGACTAAAGTCGATCCCCGCACTGTAAGGGGAAAAATCTTTCAAATGGCCGTAGACTAAGACATTTATGTTGATTTCAAATTGAAAAATCCTTTGGTCTCCATGGTTTTTTTTAATATTTAACGCTTTAAGGGTTAAGATACGTTCACATATATCTAAGCAAGAATAGGAGTACGAATACAAACACGGCAAAAATTCATCTTACGTTATGTTGGTGTGGATGTTCACATATACGTGGATACGAACACGAAAACGACATCGACGATAAGAACATAAGAACATGATTACGTCGCCTCGGAGCTAAAGGATCCTATCTGACACTCGTTAGAGTGGCAGATAGGATTATTTAGCTCCGAGGCGACGATTTAGTAGGGCTGTTAAGCATAACAATTGTGCAAGAAATGAATAAAGCATGACATTTTCTGTGATGAAGCTTTGAATGTCCGTGAGCAAATTTGGGTACAGAACCACCTTGAGAAATGCATTGGATGACCTTGGTTGACCTTTAAAAAAACCTCAAGGTCATATCATAATATGATTTTTGATATCGGTCTTATGGTGAATTTGGTCAACCTTATATGCCTATAATATTCATTTTTTTTCATAATCTAAATGTTTGAGCACATTTATAATTAACCGGCCATGAATTTCAGGTGACCTTGAGGTGTCAAGGTCAAATTTTGACACACATGGTCCATGTTTATCTTATGACCTAACATATATACATTGCATGTTTGACCCTATACGCAACCATTAGGGGCATGGCGGGGGAGGAATACGCTAATATTTGGAACAATCGTGCAGTTGGTGTCAAGTTTTTTTCAAATTTGGCATGGTGTTAGGTATAGGCAGTGTGTTTTCAAAATCAATCGCAAACAAGATGGGCGTGACGTCTTGTGACCTCTAGAGGTCAAATTCAAAATGGATACCAAAACGACCATAAAAATGTTATATCTCAGCCCGTTTTTAGAAGTAGAATATTATGTAATACCACTTTTCGTATGTTTTGTGACATGATAAATTAGCTTTTGGGGTCATTGTAATGATATAGGTTTTTTGGAGATCAAAGATCACGTCCAAGGTCAAATATGAGTTAAATTACCTACCATATACTATAATTGTAAAAAAACTGTCTTGAAATAAATCTTCAGTTTTAAACTTTGGTATGCTGTTTGGTATGGAAAATGTGTGTCAAAAATCCACCGCAAAAAAAGGGTATGACCTCTGTTGACCTCTGAGTAAAATTTAAAATGGCCGCTATAACGGCCGACAAAAATAATAAATGTATTAAGGTTTCACCACCCTAAATAAGCCGAAATCACGGCAGGTGTATACTAATGATAGAATCATCACACAAAATATTTTCAATGCGGCTGTTTCAACCTCTGTTGAATTAAAACAAATACAAAGAAATTATATTTATGTGGATATTTAATAAGTACCCGATGTCTCCTTCATCCCGGATATCAGATAAAACTGTTTAGGGATAATCTGACAGGGATACAGTGGGTTAAAGGATGTATGTCTGGTCTGTGAAACAAGGTATGAATTTAGGCCTAAATCGAACTATGGTGACCTTTTTGAACACTAGGGGGCCTAGCTCAAAATATGTCTGGGTAGCAGCCCCTTATCTGAGTTGTTTGTGAAAATGCACAGTCCAAGCTTCATTATGATACGCGGCACTAGATAGGGGG
This sequence comes from Flabesymbios commensalis, assembly GCA_964017125.1. NCBI lineage: Eukaryota > Metazoa > Annelida > Polychaeta > Terebellida > Flabelligeridae > Flabesymbios > Flabesymbios commensalis. The sequence continues at coordinate 34,307,829 of OZ024917.1, read as the reverse complement.
GAGGGCAAAAAGATGTAAAATCGGCCCGTGGAATTAAGGCATTTTACATGTATTTCAATGGGACTGGCATTTGGGGTGGTGAGATCCTAATGCTTGCTATGGTTATTTTAGGTCAAAGGTAAAAAACAGCAAAAAATCCAAGCACCGGTATTGATTTTACAACTCGATATATTCAGCTTACAACTCGATAGGTTGAGTTAATAACTCGATATATTGATTTAACAACTCGAGATATTGAGCTAACAACTCGATATATTGAGTTGTGAACTCGAATATTGAGTTAACAACTCAATATATCGAGAAAACAAACCCAAAATATCGAGTTGTCAACTCAAAATATTGAGTTTATAACTCAATATATTGAGATAAGAACTCTATATATACAAAGTGCAAAACTTGATATATCGAGCTGACAACTTTATATATTTAGTTGCCAACTCAATATATCGAGCTATAAACTCAATATATCGAGTTGTCAACTAAATAAATTGAGTTGTAAACTCAATATTTCGATTTATGAAATACATAGCCTATATGGAGAAATGAACTCGACTGAATATATCGAGCTCTTAACTCAATATATTGAGTTCTCAACTCAATTCATCTAGTTACGAACTCAATATGTTGAGTTATGAATATGGAGTTGTGAACTCAATATATCGAGTTCGAACTCAATATATCGAGTCGTAATCTCAATATATCGAGTTCTGAACTCAGTATGTCGAGTTTTTAACTCAATATATTGACTTTTTAATTTATTATATCGAGCTGTAAACTCAATATATCGACTTCTCAACTCAATATATAGAATTCTTAACTTAATATATTGAGTTATGAACTCAATATATTAAGTTGTGAACTCAATATGTGAAGTTCTAAAATCAATATATTTAGGCGTAAACTCAATATATCGAGTTTTGAACTCGATATATCGAGATATGAGCTCAATATATCGAGTTCTAAATTGAATATATCGAGTTTTAAACTCAATATATTCAGCTGTGAACTCAATATATCGACTTGTCAAGTCAATATATCGAGTTGTAAACTCAATATATCGAGTTGTCAAGTCAATATATCCAGTTGTAAACTTAATATCGAGTTGTCAACTGAATATATTGAGTTGTAAACACAATATATCGAGATCTTAACTCTATATATAGGGATATGAACTCAATATATCGTGTCCCAACTGAATATATCGAGCTCTTTATACAATATATTGAGTTCTTAACTCAATATATTGAGTAACGTATATTGAGTTATAAACTAAATATATCGGGTTGTGAACTGAATATATAAAGATGTTAACTGAATATATCGACTTTTAAAACAATATATCGGGCTGGGTTGTGAACTCAATATATCGACTTCTTAACGCATATTGAATTCTTAACTAATATGTGATATGTTCTCAATATATCGAGCTCTAAACTCAATATATCCAGTTTTGAACTAGATATATTGTGTTGTAAACTCAATATATCGAGTTGCAAACTCAATATATCGAGTTCTGAAGTCGATATATCGAGATATAAACTCAATATATTGAGTTCTGAAGTCAATATATCGACTTTTTAGGTCGATATATCTAGTTGTAAACTCAATATATCGAGTTTCTAACTAAATATATCGAGTTCTAAACTCAATATATTGAGTTAAGAACTCAATATATTAAGTTTTGAAATCAATATGTCGAGTAGTAAACTCAATATATCGAGTCGTAAACTCAATATATCGAGTTCTTAACTCACTGTATTGAGTTGTGAACTCAATATATTGACTTGTTAAGTGAATATGTCAAGTTGTAAACTTAATATATCGAGTCGTAAACTCAACATATCGAGTTCTGAACTCAATATATAATGAGATATGATCTCAATATATCTGAACTCAATATATCGAGTTTTTAACTCGATATATTTAGTTGTAAACTTAATATATCGACTTTTTAAGTCAATATGGAATTGTAAACTCAATATATCGAATTTTAAACTCAATATATCCAGTTTAAATCTCAATGTATCGAGTTTTGGACTCAATATACCGAGTTGTTAACTCAATATATCGATTTTTAAAGTCAATATATCGAGTTGTAAACTCAATATAACGAGTTCTTAACTCAATCTATCGTGTTCGAAGGCGCGTGGACCCTCTAGCAAAATCCCCCAAAACTGGAAGGAATTCTTAAGCGTTGATGAAAACAAGGACACAGACGTTGTTGCTATTTCTGCAGCTGCTGTCTCTGAAATATATGCCGATGAATTAAGGATCGCATTCGGAACTGCGCACAAATTCAGGTACATTACCGTACACGAAATTGCACAAACTTTGGGACCCCAGAAATCAGCTATGCTGTATGTGTTTCACACGGTCACAGGATGTGGCACTGTCAGTTTATTCAATGGTCGTAGAAAGAAAACTGCGTGGGAGGTTTAGAAGGGTTCTCTTGAGGTTACTGATGCTTTCAGAGAAATTGCACAAACCTCAGACAAAAGCGGCACTGGAGCAGCATGTAAAAAGAGCTGGTCTTCAAAGTCAAGATTGGATCAGAGCAAAACATCTTGATCAAGAACTTCCCAAATCCCAATCCTAGTGACTACGCATGGACCAAAGACATTCATGGTTGGACGCCTTTGTGGACGACACTCCCACAAGCTGCGAAATCATGCTATGAATCAATTCATTGTGGTTGCACAAAAGGCTGTGCTGGATGTTGTAAATGTGTGAAGGTAGGCTTGTTCTGGGGAACGTGAACGATAAGCTAGACTTCTATGCATACCTGGATACATATTATTATCAGAAATGCATAATATGTATTTTTCATTATGTGCATGTATACTGGTGATACTGACACTGATATTGCCAGTGAGTAATACGAAGCATGCATGTTTATTTTTTATAGACATGACCTATGTGCCTGGGCAATTCATCCGATATATTTTTGGGGGCACCAAGCCATAAGCGGCCATTTTCCAAAATGGCCGCCTAAAAAGCTTGTCGGTACGATAACTTGGTTGGATTGCATTCAAATTTTTTATGGTTGTTCTCTAGGTATTTTTGATGATCTGATTGACTTTTGAGATGAATCCATTTAAAAAAAATGGCTGCCGCAGCCATTTAAAATTTTTTTGACAAGGTGGTAGTGGGGGTCATTTTTAAAATTATTTATTGATATTGATGGCATACTGCCAATGGTATTCGTTAACAGGCGCGGTTCCGAATATTTTACAAAGGGAGTATCCGATTGGCATTTGATTGTCGTACCGCCAAAAGAGATGAATTTAAATGTCAATATACTCATTCAGGTAATGGTGTTTTGAGGCAAGATCCTTGAGGCAAATCCGTTTGAATTTTTTAATGTCAAATGCAGATATTTCTGCATTTTAGAGCGATTTTTTTTTAAATATATCTGATTGTATTTTTTTGGAAAAAATATTTTGTTTTCACCTTCGACCTTGAAGTTGACCTTTTGACCTTGACAATGACCTTGAATTATCCAAACAATAATATGAATATTTTTTCCAGTCAAAACACATCGAAATGAGGTATAACACTTGTACCTATAATTGTATTTGTGGAAAATCATATTTTTGGCACTTTTGACCTTGAAATTAACTATTTGCCCTTGACCTTGATTTTGACGATGACCTTGGATTATAAAAAAATTACATAAATGTTTTTTTCCAATAAAAAACACATCAAAATGAGGTATTACACTTGTGGTTATAATTGTTTCCATGGAAAGTCATATTTTGGCACTTTTGACCTTGAAATTGACCTTTTGACCTTGCAGATGACCTTGAAGTATTAAAAATAGCCAGAAAAAATAGTCAGGAATGGATTCTTAAATTAAAATCACATTGAAAAGAGGTATCACACTTGTTCTTTCCTTTATTTTTCGAAAAATCATATTTTCGGACATATATACGATGACCTTCACTTTGAAGGTCACTCAAGGTCACCAGAAGTCACTGCCGAGGTGGTTCCGTACCTGATTGTGACCCCCTGGGTTCAAATATATATCATGCCAAATTTCATGCTTTATTCACAAAATGCACAATTGATCTGATATTATGGGCTTCTTATTTATTTACATATGTGAATGTACCTTTAATCCTTGAAGCGCTGAATTATTTTGGATAAAAATTGGAGACCAAAAGGTTTATTTCAATTTAATATTATCACAAATGTCTTATTCAGCTCCTTCCGATTCATTTGAATACCTACGTCATCGGTCTACGGCCGATAGAAATATTTTTTCCTCTTACAGTGCGGGTATCGACTTTACGATACACGTCAGAATCCGTCGCCTACAGGCGTCAGATTCTAACGACTAGAGCTGATCACCGCGCTGTAAGGTTAAGACTATCTGCAATATGGTTTTGGTACAAACGAGAGATTAATTCACTGCAGTGCATTCGAATTCTTACTTATACAATGTTAACTCTCTTAGAATACATACAGTACGGTAATGAGGGATCTTTTGTAGCATAAAAGTTGCGATATAATGTGGATATCAACCCTTTCAGCGCGGGGATCGTCTTTATATGTCAGGATCTAACGTCTGTAAACGTCAGATTCTGACGTTTAAAGACTCCATGCACTGAAAGAATTTAAATATGTATAATGGCCGGAGATCCATAACATAGGTATTCAAATGAATCCGAAAGATTATAACTAGGACATATATGATGATTTAAAACTGAAAAAAATTGGCGGTCCAATTATTAGTTTTGGATAGGAAAAATAATTTTGAAAAGTTTAAATTCGTGTGTTATATTGATGATTCTGGGTTCTAAGCTGGATGGATGGGGGGGGGGGGGTCGTCTTATAAAAAAATAGGTGCATTACCGTGAACAGTATCGGCAAATACTATTATTTTCTTACGTTTATTACTGACCTTTAATGACTCCCAGCCGAATATGTGAAACAAATACAATTTTCTATGGGTTTAGTTTCAAACGCAGCGCGTCGAGTTGTGAAGTCTCTATTCGGCACGAGCACACATAATTATCATCAATGTGGTAATACAATTTTATCTTAGATATAAGTCTTAGCCCAAGATGCGTGTGAACACTAACAAAAAGCACATGGGAAGTACTGCAGTTGGCATAGGGGAAGTGACATGTCGCAATTGTTTTTCAATACTTGAAAGTTAAGAGCCACTGTATGCACCAGGAGTTAGAACGGAACAGATCCCTGTCCAGAACAGCCTTATTAGAAGTGTGTAGATTTGATACCACATAATACAACAAACGCTCGTCTGAAAATGAAATAATTGTGCTTTCCAACCCTTTCTTAATATCGTTAATAATAAGAGATAATAGGGGACCAAGTACAGTCCATTTTTCGAACCTCTGCTTCTATATTGCCATACTTTTAATTAATTAACCATTTTATGACGACGCATTATACATTTTCTGTCTTACAACGTCTCACCACACAAATTCATTCGCGCATATCATTATAAAGTTTGGGAATAAGAAAGTAAGTCTCTTTTTTTTTAAATGTGGCTCTTTGCAGCAGCCTCGGTGGTAAATATTACAGATATATCATTTTGCTACTATTTAGCTTTGATTCTGTGATGATTTGGTGTAGTAAAAGCATCGAAATGATGAAAGCTAGATCCAACAGGAAATCCTTGCGCTGGCTGTAACAAGGCTCTTCTAAAAAACAAGGTCAATTTTTTTCTAGGTCGCTCAGGGGAGAGTGGGGCAAGAGGTTATTATGGGCTAAAATATTTTTTTGATATCCCTTTCAAACCCCTTTTTATTTTTTTATATTGAAAAAATTGAAGTCTGATGGTTAAAAAATACATAGCTTTATTTACATTTTTCCCCTTAAAGAGTGCTGGGAGGTCTGAGTGTATGGGTCATAATACATGTAAGTCTATGGGACGTGTATTATGTGTCTTGAGACGAATCCACTGAATTATTTAGTTTAACCCTTTAACCGTCAAGTTATACAATTTGAATTTTCACCGACTTGAAGTTGTGTCTCGCTGACGCGATCCACAACTTCAAGGGAGTGAAAATTATTCAGATTTGACAAAATGGAGGTCAACTCTTTTCAAATCTTGTTGGTTGATGTCACATTTTATCTTTAACATGTTTAAAAGGTGGTACATAGTGTGCTAATAAAATATGAAAACCCGAATATATGCGGCACCGGCGGTTAAAGGGTTAAGTAATCACGGGATTCTTCGTTCAGGGAACTAGTTATTCAAATATTTTCAATTTATGCAGTATATATGCCGGCAAGTCACACTCGATCAAAGGCTTTAGTCGGTGCGCCGCGCGTCCATTAATCACTATCACCATGATGCATGGTGGAGTGTGCATCACCTCTCTATAGGCAAGCAGCACTAACTGCTTACATGAAAAGTAAACAGTTAGGGCTACTGCTCTTTGCCTTCACGACAGACCGTCATTTTTAAAATTCTCAAGATCCATATAAGCCTTCGATTATCAGATTATACACACTCGATCATAACGACGTCTGAATTAAATGCAGTCACATGATCCCTGACTTTGTTTTTATTACCTGCGAAAAGGTCACCGTCATTTGCATGCAAATCTGGTTAATCAACCCCTAGAGCACTGAGCTGAAAATTTTTATTTTTTAGCCACTTGAAGTTGTGTCTCGCTACCGCGATCCACAACTTCAAGTGACTAAAAATTAGTTAAATTGCAAAATCTAGGTTAAAATGTATATGATTATCACAGATTTGAGACATATTTAATTTTTAAAACCTGGTTATACAAGACAATTAAAACATGAGAAAACAATACTATAGTCAACTGTAGTCGACATCAGTGTGCTAAGGGTTAAGCTGCGTATAAAAGCCCTTCCTACTGCTCACTTCCCTCTTGCGACTTTCATGTTTTAGAGCCCAGTGGGGGATCCCCACTTGCCATTTCTCACTTACGACTTAATTCCGACTTCTCGCTTCCGCCTTGCGACGTCTCACTTCCGACTTAAACTTTTTTTTCCGCGCCGCGTCGCACCGCACCGCGTCATGCGGCGCACAGTGTGAGCGAGCCTATAGTCAGTCATTTTTATATTCTCAAGATCCCTAAACTTGTTTATATTCTCAATATCCCTCATCACTCTGAATGTATGATAATCATCTTGATCCCTGACTTTATTTTATCACCTGCGCAATCTGAATGTAAATCTGGTTCGGCTTACATCGTGAAACGTGATAATTCCACTCATTACTCGATTTCCATTTCTATCTCTATAGAAGCGCTACCATTCTATTCCCTGTTTATATTATTTAATGATGTCTATTTTTAGTTTGGGTAGCTAACGTTGTCGTATCAACCCGTGGTTCCTGACAATATGAGAATGAAAACTTACAGCGCAGTGAATCAGGCATCTCGTTTACTGTGTGCTTCCCTCATAAAATTACTCCTAAATTAAAATAGGAAAATAAAATATTAATAACTATGATGATAAATTAATCAATAGGACCATATGAATGTAAGTGCTATATATAGCTCTCTAATACGTACACTGATCTCTCGCATGGATTTGCGACCTGTGCCGCTGAAACCGTATACACATACGGTTTCATGTATGTTTCAGATAAATAGAAATATAAGTAAATTTGAGAAAATAAGTTTAGGTATAGGCTAGATGCTTAGGTAATTCAATACTTCGATATTCAAGATGGCAATTTGTCATAAATTTAAATTGAAGCTGAAAGCAATTTCCAGCTTCAAATGACGAAAACGTCATTTGAAGCTGGAAATTGCTTCCAGCTTCAAATACATGAAAAATAGAAGCAGGCAATGCAGCAGCCCAGGGGTTAATATAGTTTATATAAATATAATAAAAGGGCGTTTACATAGATCAGATTTAGGAACTTATATGGTGCATGTATTTATGCGTGAACATACGTAATAATGGAAATATGCATGTCTTGCCCTGATGTTTAAAATGATCAAATGTCGCGAGATAATATTTATCCTTATTGAATTGGACTATTCAGGATATGTCCCGACAAGATAGGGACTGCCTAAAATGCGCTTGAAGTTCTGCGTTTCACGTTCAAAGCTTCACCCTCCCAAAACTTAAAATACGCGCTCGACTTTGGGACTGAAAACGTGACTGCTGATTACATAGTTGATGAGATCTGGCATTGAAACACACAATTAGCAGGGTTCAGAACCCTTTCAGTACCACAAACATTTGCAATACAAATATAGGCCCTATTGATCAGGCCTGAGATTCAACAGGGCCTGCAAAAAACAAGACTTACATCAGCAATATGCAGCAGCATATTTCCATGTTCTGTTCACACACCAGCTATCTATCCTTTGGTAGTCGGATGGTTATTTGTCATGTGTTAACTCTTTCAGCGGGAGGATCGTCTTTATACGTCAGAATCTGACGTCTGTAGACGTCAGATTCTGTCGTATAAAGACGATCCCTGCACTGAAAGAATTAGAATATTTACAACGGCCGTAGACCCATAACATAGCTATACAAACAAAACTGAGGTAGCTAACTAAGACATTAATGATAATTTCATGCTCTCCATGGTTTATAAAACAATGATTCACCGATTTATGCGTTAATCACACCAGCGCTTGTTTAATTGCCTCTCACTTGCTGAATGATCAAATCACCAAGATGTGTCTTTTCCTGATGCAAATTACAATATCACCATTAATTTTAATACCTTAAATAGTCCGGAGAAGGCGTCATCGCATGATTGCAATTCTTGAACATGTAATTATTTAAGCGCAGCAGTGCTATTTGTAACTTTTTGTTCATTTAGCGCTGGCATTGCTGACGCAATTGTCAGCTTCAAATGAGCAAAAATGTAACATGGGTAATTACTAGACAGGACTGCCATAGACGTGCAAGGAATTAACCCTTTCAACGCGGGGACCGTCTTTATACGTCGGAATCTGACGTCTGTAGACGTCAGATTCTGACATATAAAGTCGGTCCCTTTATATACTGAAAGAATAAAAAATATTTTTAATGGTCGTAGACACATAACATAGGTATTCAAATGAAGCGGAAAGAGCCAACTAAGACATTTTGTGATGGTTTTAAATTGAAAAAACCCTCTGCTTTCCATGATTAACCCTTTAACCGCCAAATCAATCAATTGGAATTTTCACCCACTTGAAGTTGTGTCTCGCTGACGCGATTCACAACTTCAAGTGAGTGAAAATTATGCAGATTTGACAAAATGGAGATCAACTCTTCAAATCGTGCTGATTGATGTTACATTATGGCTTTAACATGTTTAAAAGGCAGTACTGAATGTGGTAATGATTAAGTGAAAATATTTTCGGCACCGGCGGTTGAAGGGGTGATACACCAATTTTTTAGCGTTGTGAGGGTTAACCCTTACAACGCGGGGATCGACTTTAGTCGTCAGCATCTGACGTCTGTAGACGTCAGATTCTGACGACTAAAGTCGATCGCCGCACTGTAAGAGTAAAAATATTTCTAATGGCCGTAGACCCATAACATAGGTATTCAAATGAATCAAAAAGAGATAACGATGACAGTTAGGATGGTTTCAAATTGAAAAAACTGCGATGTTTTTTACAAAATAATTCAGCGCTTTAAGGGTTAAAGAGTTAATCTGCTGAGAGAGGTGAAGGTCTCACAAATAGGATCAGCATGGATCATCCATTGAGCGCATTGTACTCTGCACGGCGCAGATGGATCCATCCCTCCATTTTGTTTCTGTGATGGCGCATTTTGCTTCACGCATCACATGATGCGTGAAGCTTAATGCGTCATCACAGAAAACAAAACCCTTGAATGTGGAAGAGGTGAATACGCTTGCGGGTGGACGCGTAACACGTGATGTAGTAGTTTTGGCTTCGCGTATCGGTCAACACGCCTCGCGCATCCCCTTGTGACGAAATCGTAAAATTGTTGAGCCCCTCCCCTCCAGGTCCAAGGATGCATGTGCAAACCACGAGGTCACACACTTCTGAATCCCTTTGGTAATGTGTCTCTTTTTCCGAATTTATGCTGATCGTCATGCTTCTCAAATAATAGTAATATTAATAAGAATAATAAAAAGGATTATACGGTAATTTCTCGAATGAGAAGATGAAAAAAAATATATTTGGCCTAGATATAAATACAAACATATAAATGAAACCTACCAGTCGCAAACTACCACTGTAATATGCATACGAATTGGGAGATCCTTGGAGGCAAGCTTAATCCATAGAGATGTGAAAATTAATTGGTGGGAATATTTTTGCTACAAAGGAAACCAGAGTGGTTGCCCAGCAAACACGAGACATTGACCCAATGCTAGTTTAATGTTGGCCCACCGTCTGCAACGCTGGACCAACAATAAACTAGCATTGGGTCAATGTCTCGTGTTTCCTGGGTGCTTACATGAAGCGTAGGGCGGGGACCCTAGGGTAGTGGTTAGCACCGCTGCCTTTCACGCCAGAGTTCGGGGTTCGGTTCCCGGTCTCGGCGGTTTGAAAGAAACAAAAAATGTTTCTTCCCCATCCACGTGTGAAAGTTAGTATTGTGGGGAGCCTCCGTGACCGAGAGGTAACGTGCTCGGCCTCAGACCGCCAGGGTTCGAATTTCGAATCCTGTGTCTGGAGGACAGTGTCATCTCAATCATCTCACCATCCTCAGGAGGTTCTCCTGGCCCAGTTTAGCCTATTTGTGCACAAAGGTGGCCTAAAGCCCGATTTATTTCATTTTTTACATGAAGCGTAAGCAGTTCTTGTTGTTCGTATTTGTAGGCTGTCTGTACAACCTTTAACGATTACAACGCTGAAATATTTTTGTATAAACCATGGAGAACAAGTGTTTTTTTCTCAATTTGAAATCATTATAAATGTCTTAGTTAGCTCAGTCCGCTTCATTTTAATACTAAAGCGTAAAACACCAACGCGATTGCGTCGGTTTTTCAAACACACTAATTGACCATTTCAAAAACAAACCAGCGCGACGACGTTATACGCGAGCGCGATAAGTAACGCGCTTTTTTTTAAAACTTACATTTTTGCCCGTTGTCTCGCCTCACATGTCGCGTTGGACGTCGCGTTGGTGGTCGCGTTGGTACATGTGGACAGTCACGCGATTTTGACGTCTGCCGTCGGGTCTGTGGTCGCGTGCCTGATCGCGCTCGCGCTCGGGTTGTTGTGTTTTGCCCTTAAATTGTTATGCGTCTACGGCCATTATAAAAAATATTGCTAATTCTTTCAGTGCGGTGCTCGACAATCTGACGTCTAAAGTTGATCCCCGCAATAAAAAAGCTAGGATGTATCGAAGCATCTCTGAAGAATGACTTGACCGGCCCCGATGGCTCATTCGTATCGACTGGGGCTTGGAACCTGGAGGTAACATGGTTCGAATCCCGGTCGGGCCGGATATTTGTCACGGTAGTATATACAGTTCTCCAAACTGTTCAAAAGCATTGAGTGTACTGTGCTGCCTGTCGTACTGTGCTCTATAAAGAGCACTTGACATCATTCAAAATGAGAGTTGGGCATATAATATATAGTCCCGGCTTCGGGCTTCCTTCTGTCGCAATATTGCCATGATAATGTAGAAAGCGACGTAATGCAATAGTCACGCTTCACTGAAGAATGACTTTGAAGCGAGCATTTTCATGGAGCTATTTTAAAAATAACACTATAAATATTTTTTTCTTTTGTCACCCACTTTAAGTCATCTTCATCCACTACAAGCCGAGAATTGCGTAAACAATTCAGGCTTGAAAGGGCTAAGCAAAAATAATTATCCCTAATGTGCAGGTGTGCTGGTATGTGTACTTTATGTGTACTTTATGATATTGCTCATCGATCAATTTAATCTAGATAACAAAATATCACCAAACAGTCAGCTTGGCATGGAACTCTTAGATGCGCTCTTGCATGATTTAGAAAAATCAAGGAATTATAAAATCACGTGGAGCAATCAACGAATGATTATTATTATTTCGGTCGCAAATAAAGAATGATTTTCAATCGCATGCAATTCTAGTTCGCGATAATGTGTGATTATCAGTAGGTGCCCATATGATGTATTGTCGGGCCGACGTCTGCGATGCTAGCCCAGCATTGAAACAACATACATGTGGGGGCGGAGAATCGGGTTCAGGCAAAATGAGATTGTATTCGTCACGCAATCTAACAATAAAAGGCATTTCACTCATAATAATGGTTGATAATCAGGTAATATCTCATATCTCGCCAACCGGGAGGCATGTATTCTAGAAGCTATTCCTGACCATACTGACCTGGAAAATCTATGTGGGCATTTCTAACAAAGAATATTACGCCGTGTATGACCGATGAGCATATTTGACATGTGGAACTACAGTTTTTTCTCTTGAGCTGGAATAAGCCTGGTTATTTTGCTGAAGAATGTGTCTGGGATACTTTCAATTTAAATCATCTAGGACCCAGTCCAGTCATCAGTATTGCATTCATATTCCATCAGTTTTATCAGGATATGATCACGTTCATCATATCCCGATCGCGTGACCAGAAGTCGTCACTCCAATACATACTTAACTCTGTAGTATAATGCTTTGAGCGTCAGGGTCGTAGCCAGAGTCGGAAAACAAAGGCAAGGTAAAAACAAAAAAAATTCTAAAAAAAACGGCATTTCTGAAATTTTTGGTGCTAGAAAGGGCAAATACATACCCCATGCTGGCTACGGGCCTGAGCCCGTATTCTCGTACAAGTTACGATATATCGTAGGCTTCAGAATGTTCGAGATGCCCATCTCGATAAATCCGAAGCCTACAATATAGCATAATTTGTGCGACCCTGAGCGTGTACCTGCTTTGTCAAGGATAGATGTTTTTTATGCGCAGAATACACTAGGAGTACATGTAGGTTTCCATAATGAACTGAGCCTGATTATGTATTCTGGTCAAATACTGACAAATTCTTAATCAAATATGTATGCCTAAATAACAGTGTTATGGTTGTCTTGGAGCATAATTAGATCAGATATATACTGCAGCATAGTAGTCATTGCTCCATCCAGCAAAACATTAAAACTGCATTTTTTACAATGCTAAATATCATACACAGCAGAGCACGCTTACTATATAGACAATCTCCATTCACCGTCGGAAGAGAAACTTCTCAAACTCCGACGTAAACAGAGCTCTGTATTTAGAATACAATCAACCACCATTATATCCGTATTGGAACACTAAACTCTTTAAAACTTCTTTGTTCGGTCCACTTTGCGAAGTGTATAGGCCTAATATGCTTGGTTGACTACATCATCAATCAGCGAGTTGAAAAACATACCTTCGCCAAACAGTCGTTGGAATGTCAGGTTTTATAATACTGCAAGATTAGCCATGGTGGTGGTGGTGGTGGTAAGAGTAGTATTAGTAGTAGTAATAGTAGTAGTAGTAGTAGTAGTAGTAGTAGTAGTAGTAGTAGTAGTAGTAGTAGTAGTAGTAGTAGTAGTAGTAGTAGTAGTAGTAATAGTAGTAGCAGTAGTAGTAGTAGTAGTTGTAGTAGTAGTAGTAGAAGTTTTAATAGTAGTAGAAGTAGTAGTAGTAGTAGTAGTAGTAGTAGTAGTAGCAGTAGTAGTAGTTGTAGAAGTAGTAGTAGTAGTAGTAGTAGTAGTAGTAGTAGTAGTAGTAGTAGTAGTAGTAGTAGTAGTAGTAGTAGTAGTAGTAGTAGTAGCAGCAGTAGCAGCAGCAGCAGCAGCAGCAGCAACAACAAAAAAAAAACATCAACAACAACAAGAACAACAACACAAACAACAACAAAAAACAAAAAACAAAAACAATAACAAAAACTATAATAATAACAATTAAAACAATAACAACAATAGCAACAACAATAACAACAATAACAGCGATAACAACAATAACAACAAAAACAACTACAATAAAAACAATAACAAAGATAACAACAACAATAACAAAGATAACAACAACAATAACAACTATAACAACAATACCAACAATAACAACAATACCAACAATAACAACTATAAAAACAATAACAACAATAGGGATAATAACAATAATAATAAAAATAATAATTCTAATGAAAATGATAATAATAATAATCAGAACAACCTTGGGCCAACAACCTGATCTGCAACATATGTCTGCAACACAGCATGTTCAATGACGTGAATTAGCACAGAAAAGTGAATTGGATACTTTAAACAGATTGATCAGATATTATATGTTGGGCCAGCGTTTACGACGCTGGCTCAAGTTTGATTCAACAATGGTTGAATCCTTTGCTTGTACCTCTTTCCAATTTCAGTGTACGATTTATCTTGATCAGAGCCCCCTTTACTGAGCTTGTGGACCGCTCTAATCCGATCACTTCCCGCCTTATTGATTATCAGTTCCCGTGCTTCGTGGCTTTTTAGGCGCCTCTCTTTGAAAGGCTTTGCGAAAAAGAGCAAATTTCTCCGGACTAGTCAATTAGTTTCGTGCCATGAATTCCCCCAGCTTAACGCTTTGTATCCCTGGGAGTTTAAGTCTGATTGAAATTGTCCTATTATTGTAAATGATTGATATGATTAGACAGCTTGGTAGCTCGTGTGTAACCCAGAAATACGGCTTGCCGTACGATAGGACTACGTTTGAAGTCCCGATGTTCATGATAGAAAAATCTTGACAACGCGGCAACAGCTCTGAACCTGCAGTCGTGAAACCCCGCAATGGCGTTAAATAACAATAATTGTTTGAAGCATTTAAAGTTCAACAAACTCACTCACTCACTCACTCACTCACTCACTCACTCACTCACTCACTCACTCACTCACTCACTCACTCACTCACTCACTCACTCACTCACTCACTCACTCACTCACTCACTCACTCACTCACTCACTCACTCACTCACTCACTCACTCACTCACTCACTCACTCACTCACTCACTCACTCACTCACTCACTCACTCACTCACTCACTCACTCACTCACTCACTCACTCACTCACTCACTCACTCACTCTCTCACTCACTCACTCACTCACTCACTCACTCACTCACTCACTCACTCACTCACTCACTCACTCACTCACTCACTCACTCACTCACTCACTCACTCACTCACTCACTCACTCACTCACTCACTCACTCACTCACTCACTCACTCACTCACTCACTCACTCACTCACTCACTCACTCACTCACTCACTCACTCACTCACTCACCTCACTCACTCACTCACTCACTCACTCACTCACTCACTCACTCACTCACTCACTCACTCACTCACTCACTCACTCACTCACTCACTCACTCACTCACTCACTCACTCACTCACTCACTCACTCACTCACTCACTCACTCACTCACTCACTCACTCACTCACTCACTCACTCACTCACTCACTCACTCACCTCAAATCACTCACTCACTCACTCACTCACTCACTCACTCACTCACTCACTCACTCACCTCAACTCACTCACTCACTCACTCACTCACTCACTCACTCACTCACTCACTCACTCACTCACTCACTCACTCACTCACTCACTCACTCACTCACTCACTCACTCACTCACTCACTCACTCACTCACTCACTCACTCACTCACTCACTCACTCACTCACTCACTCACTCACTCACTCACTCACTCACTCACTCACTCACTCACTCACCCACTCACTCACTCACTCACTCATGATCAAAGCTAATAATTCATATTAGTTTATGTTGGAATAGATAAAGGAAATCGATGTGCTTGCTTTAATTTAGCTGAAAGCTTTCTTTGTCGGCGTTAAATATTCATTTTTTATAATTAATCACCTCTCCGGGTATTTTAAGCAGTTGGAGTTGTATGTAAATGAAATGTAATGAATCGGGCTTTAGGCCACCTTTGTGCACATATAGGCTAAACTAGGCCAGGAGAACCTCATGAGGATGGGATATGATAGAGGTTGGAGTTGTATGTGCTGAGCATTAACGATTGTTGTCGCTTAAAGACTTCCTTTAATTCATCCATTCACTGATTAACTGTTTAACTGATAAACTTTACATAATTAAATTTTATGCACATCAGATAGTCATGCATAAACATATGACTATCAAATTTGAACAAAGTAGAATTCATGCAATTGCATTTCCGCAAAAAATAAAAGTGTGTGTCATGTTTTGTTTAGTTTTAATTCATGAAATATATTTATGTGTGTTATGTTGATATAAAAATGATGTTTTTGCATGGAACTGAAAGTGTCCCTGAAACTAAAAAAAATTGACACCCAATTTTTCTGATTCTCATTGTTCTACTGAGCATTTTGGTATATAGCATGGTCAATTAACAATCAAATTAGACGGTCTCCTGCTTAGCCACATATGTCCCTAGTACACAATATTCGTTCCGTGTTGACTTTGGTCAGTTTTATAAGATCATACAATACTCATCGGCTACATGTACCATATCCAGCCGATCATGTCTCCACCTTTTGACGTCACGAATTAGCTCCGCCCCCTACTTTTGCCTTTGGGAAAATCGTTCCCAGTGTTTTAAAAATGGGAGCTGGGCACCCTAATATTTAAAACGTCATCTAGAATAGTATGAAATATGACATTGTGCAGAGTAGGTATGGGGAATGTAAACAATGCTGATCCAGCGTCGCAGATTGTGAATCAACATTAAACCAGCGTTGTTTCCATATGTGGTATATGCTGGTAAAAAAACGAAATAAAAAAAAATCGGTTCAAACACGGATTTGTTGAAGTTGTGTAGAAAGTATTATATATTTGTTCAACTAATGGGGCCGTCGAGTACGACAGTGGTAGTTCAATCTAGAAGCCACATTTTTTATATATATAATTTTAAGAAAAAACAATAAATTTGACTGATTCAGCTCTTATGTTGCGCCGACTCTTCCAATTGAATTTAAAGCGGTTAAATGTGGAGATTTGCCCAGAATTGAGATTCTATCAATATGTCTCAGTCTGTGAGGGAAGTCTTTTCTCAAACGTTGGGTGTGTAATGGTTAGCCCATGGGTTTAATGTGCTTGGCCCATCTTGCCAGCAGAAGAATGGGCTAACGGTGTCTTCGACATGATTTATAATTTAGGCCCACACAAAGTTTAAATGCGTGGTATATTCGCCTCCGTTTTTTCCCACTTCAAACTGTCGGTTAAGAGTTGCGCTGCATCTCGACATAGTATATTTAAATATGTTCACACCTAGCTGAGACTGCCGTAACGAAAAGTATACATGAGACTATTAGAGGCATACAATACTCAACCTTACAGAACAGTTCGTTCTGCTTTCAGTGGTTAAGTTTTTTCTATCTACCCATGGGGTAGCAGCCTCATGTTAATAAAGTAAAAAATGTGGGATTCATGGTCTGCCATGTTTGAAATGTTATTTAGGCCACATTTAGGGCATTCTCAATAACCCAGCAGACACAAGACGTTGAATTAATGTTGGTTTAACGTTGGTCCAACGTCGTAGACGGTGGGCCAACGTTAAACCAGCATTGATTCAACATCTTGTGTCTGCTGAGAAGCACGAATCTTTTGTATAACATTTATGCAACGACGGCCCTACGTCCTTAACTATGGTCCAACATTGTATAAATGTTTTACAAATGCTTTGTGTTTGCTGGGTTTTCTCTCCTTTGGTTCGCACCCCGATGGTGTGAAAGGGCCGATTCACTCGCTCCCGCCTCCCTGATTCCTCCACCTTCCTGTACAATCACGTGACACGGATACATCCGCCCGTGATATGTAGTCCCTCGCGGGTTAGACACAATCACAGGATAGCTCCGGGCGACGCCCCAAATGAAATGTCCGCTAAAAGCCGACGGGATTGAAAGGCGGAATCGAATTCAGGAGGGAGTATGGATGGATGCGGGGAGTGGGTTTTGATGTGGCCTCAGACAGTCAACACGACAAGTTGGTCCTGAATTGAAGAGGGTGGCACACGATGGCATGAACAAAAACAAACTAATTGCCACTAGAGACATCTGCGATGTGTGAGCGTGCTTAAACGAATCACACAAGGACAAAATTAAGTACTTTGTCTTGAGCTCGCTGCGTTGTTCAGTTTTAAGACTGAACAATGCAGCCAGCTCAATATCTAATTATTTTGCCATGAAAATTTGACCGTGTGTAGGCCTACTATAGCGTAATAATAATGTCACAAATGAAGTCCGTGATAACCATATCAGTGAATCAAAATAAATTAAATGATAAAATTATATATAACAGTATTCTCAAACCAACTGTTCACCAGTTATAGGTGTTGGCATAGTTATCATGTAAGACAGCGTCAGATTCAGTGTTCAAAACATTATGTTTTTGTGTACACGCCATATACCTTATGAAAGCTTTTTTGCAACTACTGAGCATTTTATGCTTATTTTAGTGGTTTTATACACCCTTCTTGCATTGTAATAATATTGGATTATAATGCTTGCATTTTATCTCGAGGTGCGGGTCACATGCTGCCACTTGACTATTATATACATTTTGTCTGTATAATTGTACCCATTGATAGAAAGCCTGATAACTAAATTTAACGAGCAACAATTAGGCTTCATACGTCATGCTTCGTGTCATTCTTCATTCGTTGTCCCCTGTCACAGCGTGTAGCTTACACGTGCTTTACATTGTTTGCCAATTAATCAAATATAATTTCATTGCGACTTATCCGAATTCGCACGACAATAAAATACAGGCAACGTTCTTCGTCTGCTATCGGACTCTGTTTGTTATCAGTGTGGGAAGGGGATTCCTATGGTATTATGATATATAAATAATGCTGGTGAAATTGTGATGCAGGCAGCAACTTAACACTTTCTCACGTAAACTCTATCAAATGATTCGCATGAAACTATGGATTGGATGCCACATTATAATAATTATGTCAATAAAGAACTCTGGTGCTTACGAAAATATTGCCAAGGAAGTGTAATAGTCATTATAACTCTGGAGATTATTTTTCATCCCCAGGAATGAATGCTGCATGAACCAGACATTGTCCTTGCTAAAGACGGCTTGCTTACGTTATGCCATCACCCGATGGCAATTCATGCCATTTGTTCCATGATAGGTCACCAAACGTCTGGTTTCAGCAACCATTAACCCCTAGAGTGCTGAAATACCGCCGTATAAACCATGGAGACCAAAGGGTGTTTTCAATTTGAAATCATCCTAAATGTCTTAGTTAGCTCTTCCTGATACATTTGAATACCTGTTAGGGGTCGGCCTTTATACATTTTTTGTTTTTAAAATGCGGGGATTGACTTTAGACGTCGAAATCTGACGTCTACGTGGGCTAAAATGCCTGGCAGAAATTCCTGGTCTTGTCTTCTGCGTGACAAGTTTCATATTCTGCGGATAATTCTGAGAATGGGAAAAGCATCCCGAGGCAAACATCTGAATCCTGTTGACCTTCATTCCGGGCACGATCACCACTCGTTCACCCGATGTTGATTTAATGTTGAGCAAGCGTCTTTGACGCTGTCGCGACATTAAAACAATATCGATTAGAGTGTCGTGTTTGTAGAAACAGATGACTTCTGCCAGCCTCTGGGTGTCTTGGACTCCGGGGAATCGCCGTCCTTGGGATGTATCTGTGCTGTCACTTGTTCAGATGTAACTGAGATTATTAGTGCCAGAGCAGCTGGCTCCGATTTCACCTCGAACTTGTCTGATTGTATCACGCCACCATGCTGTACGAACATTCGAGTGGAACATTAGTAACTTTAGTTAGATGCTTGTGATGTCAAATAAATAATTCTGAGTCTCAGAACATTTGTAACTTTAGATAGACGCCATGGCAAACGTAGCAATGAATTATTCGGTATTCCACTACTGCGTGATTCATGATCTTAACCCTTTAACCGCCGGTGCCGCATATATTCGGGTTTTCATTTTTTATTAGCACATTAAGTACCACATTTTAAATATGCTAAGGATAAAATGTGACATCAACCAGCAAGATTTGAAAAGAGTTGACCTCCATTTTATCAAATCTGAATAATTTTCACTCACTTGAAGTTGTGGATCGCGTCAGCGAGACACAACTTCAAATGGGTGAAAATTAAAATTGAATAATTTGGCGGTTAAAGGGTTAAATCCTTACAAGGCTGACATATTTTTGTATAAACCACTGAGACCAAAAGGTATTTTTCAATTTGAAATCATCAGGAATATCTAAGTTAGCTCGTTCTGCTCCATTTGAATGCCTATGTCGTGAATCTGAAGTCAGATTCTGACGTCTAAGGTCGATCCCCGCGCTGTGAGGGTCAAGATATACCTTTAGAACGCAAAAAATAAAAAAGGCCGCCTTGAAATAAAAACATATTATCCAAAGATAAATTATCGAATTATTGGGAGGGCACATAACACCTGTAGGTATACTTATACATACAAAGAAATTTATTTACATATTATTCACAGCACACAGAATGCAAACCGGATGTAATCCAAAACACTTTGTGTGTGCATGTAATTTAAAGGGACTCGATCAGGCTAAAATCGTCAAAAAATCGGTGATTTTATTTTGGCTTCTTAATATGACCATATGATGTAAACATGTCCATAGACTAGAACTGCAAAAGTTTTTAATTTTTGTGACGCGCATTCACCAGTTAGGCTAGATATAGAGCCGAAATTCCTGATTTCTTATTTCGGACATGCATGTCCAAAATAAGAAATATGCGAATTTCGTCTCTGTATCTAGCCTAACTGGTGAATGCGCGGCACAAAAATTAAAAACTTTTGCAGTTCTAGTCTATGGACATGTTTACATCATATGGTCATATTAAGAAGCCAAAATAAAATCACCGATTTTTTGAAGATTTTAGCCTGATTGAGTCCCTTTAAAATGTTCAGAACAAATATCGCCTTCCGCTGATCGGCTAATTCCTCCATTGCCCGATGATGGCACTGTAATTTGTGTGTTTCACACAGTTGTGGCAGGTCAAACTTAGCAATATTATGTTTATAGCATACACAATTTAAACTGTTGAACTGTTTTAATGGAATTATGATGTGTAAATTTGTTTGTCTGGCCAATAAATACATTTTGAATTGAAAAAATATTGGAGGACGCTTAAATTCAAACAAATATGGTTATATTACTTGCTCGTTTCATCATTCTTTCTTCATACATCTGTGCAAGACTATCATACGTTTGTTCGTTCGTTCATTCGCTCGCCAGTTCATTCATTAATTTTTGGTTTGCTCATCACTCTTGCAATTAATCAGATTAATCAAGGATTTTAATTTGCTTGAAAAAAACGAAGACTCCATTACTAGAGTTTATGGCCATATCGCGTATAAAATATTCAGAACTCACAATGTCGATTCATGGGCGCGATAAATGTTGGGCCATCGTCTGCGATGCTGGCCCAGCATTAAACAACATTGCGTCAAAGTCTATCGTTCGCAGGGATGTCTGCCGTTGTGCTGCTATTATCTGATTATTCTTTTCTGATTCGGCAGTTATTCACCTGGGGGCGATGGCGTCAGCATGGTCGTTATTATCACGTGATAAATTAGTGCCTTTGTCATTCAAGCTGCCTCTAATATCAACGCAGCAATGATATCGATTCAATGATGGGCCTACGGCGACAGACTTTGGCCCAATTCATGCACTCGCCATCTTGTGTCGAAGGAGTGTCGCCATTTGGAAACATTATGCATTGCTGCAGGGCGCCACACAACAATGGAAGTAGATAAAAGACACAAATTAGTATTCATCATGCCTATATTATCGTACAAGTTATGATATACCGTAGGTTTCGGATTGGTCAAGATTCCCTTTTCAGCCCATCCGAAGCCTACGATATATCGTGACTTGTACGAGAATACGAGTCCCTGTAATCGGACTCGACATCTTGCAGACTAAGCACGGACTCTTGTTGCCACGTTATATGGGCAGTCATTTGACAAATACATGTGGGCGTAAGTCCGAGATGAACATTGGTATGTCTTCAAAATAGTGTGACCTAGACGTAGCGTGCTTGCCCTCAGACCGCCAGGGTACGAATCCTGTGTCTGGAGGGCAGTGTCATGTCAATTTTATCTCACCATTCCCAGGAGTTTATCATTGATTGATTGATTGATTGATTGATTGATTGATTGATTGATTGATTGATTGATTAATTGATTGATTGATTGATTGATTGATTGATTGATTGATTGATTGATTGATTGATTGATTGATTGATTGATTGATTGATTGATTGATTGATTGATTGATTGATTGATTGATTGATTGATTGATTGATTGATTGATTGACAATTTAATCAGCAATGACATTTTTACATGCGTTAAAAATGTCAACAAGGAATGATGTTTTAAGACTCGCCTTTTTCTTCCACTAATCGTTAGGCTGTCTTTGAATCCACATCTATCATTTTGCCAAAATTTCTTTCTGACATGTATTATGGATCAGCCGTACCAGATCCATCCACATGTAATACATGCGTCGACTCTGTGTTTTCCAGAAACCAATTCGATTGCTGGTGTTACTTTGACCTCTCTGTAGATTTTGGCGGGTATGAAAACCCAGGGGATTCTAAGGAAGGTGAGATGATATCCCGGCAAACACAAAACGTTGAGCCAATGTTGTTTTAATGTCGATACATTGTGGTCTAACATTAAAACCACATTGGGACAACGTCCCGTGTTAACTGTGATGTTACCCATGAGATTCCAAAGTAATCCCAGTAAGCCGGAGACGTCGAACTGGTTTAATGTTGAGCCAGCGTCGCAGACGGTGGGCCAACATTAAACCGACATGGTATTAACATCTTGTTTTCCATGTTGTTATGGGAGTGGGTGAGTTATCGCTACCCTTCTCGAGGGCGTGAACTTATTATGGATGGATCTACCCCTTCAGAAAGGGTGGAAGACGACAGAACTGTAATTCATCATCCGGATGGGCTGCAGATTCCGAATATTTTTCATTTTAGCAAGACACACTAGTAGGAAATGCAGCAGCGAGAGTATGTAAACATAATCGTTTTTCTTGGATTACCCAAGTACGGACTTGTAGCCGAGTCTGGGTCAAATGCAACAAAAAAATGATGAAAGGCTATACAGATAGTTACATCAAAGTTTTTAAAATTTTAAAGTTGTAATAGTTTTCGTGTGTATGTGCATATATATATTATATATATGTGTGTGTGTACATATATCTAAATAACCCTTTCAACGCGTGGACCGTCTTTATGCGTCAGAATCTTATAATGGCCGTGGACATAGGTATTCAAATAAACCGGAAAGATCTGAGTAAGCCATTTCTGATGCTTTGGTCTCCATGATTTAACCCTTTAACCGCCAAATTATTCAATTTTAATTTTCACCCACTTGAAGTTGTGTCTCGCTGACGCGATCCACAACTTCAAGTGAGTGAAAATTATTCAGATTTGACAAAATGGAGGTCAACTGTTTTTAAATATTGCTGATTGATGTCATATTTTATCTTCACCATGTTTAAAAGGTGGTACTTAATGTGCTAATGAAAAATGAAAACCCGAATATATGCGACACCGGCGGGTAAAGGGTTAAGCAAAAATATTTCAGTTTTGTAAGGGATAATTTACCACAAATGTATTGTTTTGTTAGGATTTTGCATGTAAAGGATTCTACACTCTGAACAATATAGGTTCTTTAGAAGGAACCCTTCACTACTATCACCATGCAACCGCAGGGGAACCCTTACAGCACGGTAATAGTAGTGAAGGGTTATTTTTAAAGAACCTATGTTGTTGGGAGTGTAAAGGACATTCATCTTACCTTGCCAGTCTGCGCTGTGTCTTCACGTCATCTATCTCCTACTAAAGCTTCACGTCCCGTGTTCCCTAAACAAAATAAATAACCGTAGGTGAGAATATGGTCTGCTTTAAAATAGATAAAAATTCGACGCCACTGAGCTGAACATGGAACATAGTATTATAGTCCTCTTGATCTACGAGCTCATATGTCCTGCTTTGCAGCGCAAGCA
This sequence comes from Flabesymbios commensalis, assembly GCA_964017125.1. Taxonomy (NCBI): domain Eukaryota; kingdom Metazoa; phylum Annelida; class Polychaeta; order Terebellida; family Flabelligeridae; genus Flabesymbios; species Flabesymbios commensalis. Next base: position 34,283,884 of record OZ024917.1, on the reverse strand, counting down.
TTAAGTTGGAATGTATGAATAGGACAAAATAGGCCACCTTTGTGCATGTATATGGGCTAAACTGGGCCAGGATAACTTCCTGAGGATGGTGAGATGAATAAGATAGCACTGCCATCTGGACACAAGACTCAAATTCAAGCCCTGGCGGTTTGAAACCGAGCCCACAATGTTGGATGTGTGAGCGGGGAAGAAACTTCTGTTGCTTTGGAACCTGAATACCAGAGCGGGATTCTACACGCCCTCACATGTATTATTTATTGGACAGGAAGACATTTTCATTTTCATTAATAACTTTTTTGTATTTATTACTAATGTAATAATAAAGCGTCGTGATTGTGGATTACTCTATAGGAAATTTAGACAAAAATGGGTAGCAGAAATCTAGCGAGGCAACAAATGCTTAAACAAGTCTAGTAGGCTATTCAAAGAGTGGCTCAGCCTGTCACATGACCAGACAAGCCAACTACCGTCATCATTTATTTGTTATTTTAAATTAGGAGGTAGAAAAGCATACTTGGATCATTCTGTTGCCGAAACCACAACCAGTTGAAGTCGGATGACATAGAGGTATACCCAGAAAACAAAAAAAACCATTTAATTGGTGTGAGAGTGAACAGAGAGGCGAGTTTCATTTTGCTACGAATTGTCCACATTTTAAAATATCCCGAGGCCACTTCTTTAAAACATCATGCGATTCGTCCATCAGCTTTTACATTTGGTAAACTAATGAATACTTCGAACATGTTGGAAATCAAAACAAACGTCTATTATTATATAAGTACTGTACACAAATCAATTTAATGCATATGATAGCACTGCATACAAAATCATTAGACCGAGTTGTCTTTATTGCTAGATGTCTGTTGAATAACATATACTATGGATAAACTAATGTACATCGTTTTTTTGCGATTTATTGGATTTGTCTAGACAAAAGAGTTATGTGTATGTGTAGCTAACACATTGCCATTTCCATACCAGGCCTACTGTTATTTTATACCTACATTTATTTACTTTTTAAAATTCAAACTGACTTAACATCACGACGACATTATATGAAAAGCGTGAAGCCTTAAGAACGGTTCAACTTGAAGGCTTTGAATTGCTACGGTTGACATTTTGCTGTTCTTTTCACTGAACATACCTGCGATATGTGGATGTTGCGCCGGTTGGCATTTTGCTGTTCTTTCCACTAAACATACCCGATATATGGGGCTCTTGCGCGTGCCAGCTATTGGGTGATGCCTACTTTTAGTAATGGTTGCGTACTAGAGTGGTAGAAATGTATGTGTATTGCTAGTGTCCCAGGTTTGAGGCCTGTATTCTCGTACAAGTCACGATGTATCGTCGGCTTCGGATTTGTCGCAGACCAATCCGAAGCCTACGATATATCGTAACTTGTACGAGAATGTATACGGTCCCTGGCAGTGGGATAAATATATTTTTTAGCTGGCTATTTTAACTATTTAATGATGATATAAATGTGATGATTTATTTTTTTACTATACATGTATTTGACTAATAAGAATATTTAGACATTATATAAATACGCAGCCAAGCAAAGAATAGCGCAGAGAGCTGCTTCCACTGCAGAAGCCAGAAATGTGCAGAACATTAGTCAGGCGGCCGTATTAGTAGACATGCTAAGGGCTCTAAAATGGCCAACTACTGCACATTTTAGGGCAAGCATGCCATTTGGTATGAATGATCCTTAGGTCCAAACAAAACTTTTTATCCAAAGAGACAAGCTGTATCCATATCTAATTAGCCCTAATTAGCATAGATTCTGCTAATTGCTGAAAAATTGCGATATCATACGTTTATACTAATTCACTCAGAAACATGAGCGAAGTATGGATTTGGGATAATTTGACAATGGGGAATCGATTTGTGGTATTAGCTAAACATTCCTTGACGCAAATTGACCTTCAAAATTAGCAGAACTACCATAAATTATGGTATTTTACAGTAAAATTGAAAAACACAAATAATATCATCATTTCAACAAATTTAAGGACAGGAGATTCATTTTTTATGTTATTTCATGATTTAGTGACCATTGTAACTTTAAAATCCAAGATGGTCGCTAAATTGCCACTATCTTCAATGTTTCAAAGATTGCTTATTTGGAAACAATGGCGCTTCATGCATGTGTCTCACATAGATTTATATAAATTTTAAGTGGGACATATATGTTTAAGACTAGGATGACCATTCAATGTTGTTACTGCAATATATTAAAACAAAAAAGTATTATAACATTAGAAAGTATATTGTGGATGTTTTACTATACTAGACAAAATGAAAACCACTAAACTGTCATATATAACTTTGCAGTAGCAAAAAGATGTTCATCCAATTTGGGTACACATTTAGGGCTAAGCAGTTCCTTTACATCCATAATTAGAAATGCACGTTTTGATGAAACCTTTACGGGGTGACTTAAAGTATCTTGTGCAGCCGCATTGGAAACATACAGCAATGAAAAAACAAACTATTGTGATTGATACTTTCGGAGAGTGCTCGGCCAATGCCCGGACCATCTAGCAGCATGTGTGAAGGAGGGGTTTCAGTATCTACTGTATGATGACCAGCTACTGTATGTATATGATTCTGAAGCACTGGTAAATGAGTCTGAACACACGTGTCTCTTATCAAGAGTTTTCTGTCGCAGTCTCTTAACAGCTTTTGCTTAGATCTTCACATCTGCTTTTCGGTTATTTTACTTTTTCTTGAGATCTTCAGCTGCATCTCTTTCAGGTACATCAGCTGAAATCTGACATCTGTGATATCAGGGATTCTGTTATTTTAGTCATGTGGTATGTGTGACCAAGGAATTCCTGTCATTAATTGAACATAAGTGTCAGATCAGCCATGTTCAGAACAGCCAGACCCCATGTGACCCACCATTACAGTCTATCACCCTTATTGAAGGCATATTTGTTGATTTAATACCTTGATGGCATGTCCCTCAGAGAAGTCACGGTCAGCTGCATCATCCTCAAAGGCTTTCGATAGTGCTCATTCAGGTACGATATGTGATATTCAGCATTACTTGCCGTCATTTGGACGAAACACTCTTCATGTCCGAATCACCAATTTTGTCAGCATCACCTTCTTCATCGTTTTCATTTAGATGTAATGTACAGGCTTTACGTCAGTTCTTCTTATCACCAGATGGCGTCTTTCGGAAATAGCAAATTACTGCTTCCGGGTAATAAATTAACTCATCTTCCGCATGCTTCAGCATCAGGATGGATATGGATCTGTGTGTCACTGTAGTCATTTCAACTTTTTGTTTGTTTATTCTCCTTTTACAGTTTGTGTGCTATTTCACATTGTGTTCAGTCATTAGTTCTACTCTACCACCACCATCTACAGCTTCGGAGCTTGGCCTAAGTCATGTAGCTATGCAATATTGCTCAGCGTCTCCTTAATGATGTGTAAATCGACATGTAATTTAATAGATTTTGATGGTTTGAAAGTTGCTCAATTTGTCAGATTTCCATATATAGCATAAGTCCCAATCAATACAATGCCCATAGCAATCTGTTAATAACATCTTGAATTACTGCATACAAAATAGTAGGCAAATGTAACATTTAGTTTAACAAATTAACTAGAATAGGCATACCAAGTTGGTAGGAAGTAGCCATATTGTATTACGATAAGTCATAAAAGCTAAATTAGAAATCAATAAAGACAATTTGAAAAAGACTGTATTGCATTTGTCACTATGTTACTGCTGGTATGAATGAATTAGTAACTGCAAATGGTGGCCTACATTTATTATATAATATCAGTTGTATCTTAAAAAAAATGCAAATAGGACAAAATATAGCAAAACCAGCCTAACATTATGTCAAGAAATAGGTTTCCCACACAAGGGAAGTAGTTCAATCAATCTATCAAAGTGGTTAGCATAGTCTGTTCAAAACGTAATATATGGGTACCTAATATTAGATTAGACAGTCCAGATGTTTCCTCAATATTAAAATGATATACAAAACATATATTTCACACGGACAAATTAGCCCAAATCTATATTTCTCATATTTTTCTGGATTATTTTGTGTAAAAACTATAAAAGTCTATGTGTATTAGTTAATTAGCATGATTTACGCTAATTAGGGCTAATTAGACATAGAGACAACTTTTGGGTCTCTTTGGGTAAAAAGTTTTACTTTTATCTAAGAAACAAGCATGCTAAGTGTCATGTTTGCCCTAAAAAGTGCAGTGCGCATGATGTTAGCATGTCCACTATAATAAATGATTACCATTCAGTTAGACTGTGCCTAGACCATGTAGATTGAACTAACCTACTTAGTTTTCCCAGTAAACATAAGACGTTGAGCCAGTGCTGTCTTAATTGTGGTCAGCATCGCAGACAATATAATTATTTGATTATAGACGCACTTGTTAGGTGCAGCTCCTTAATTTGAAGACTCAAAGAGATGCATGCCGTCATTGGTATGCGTTAACTCCGAATCGTGAATAAACGACTAGACATGAATGTAATATTTAAACAATTAAGCATCAGCTGGAAAATTTCATTTTTAACAGGCGAGTTTCAACTCCAATTTTACTACAGATTCGAAATATTCCATCAGCAACATATGTACTAGCTTGTTTAATTTGGCTCTGATTTGATCAGTGAATTTAACAGCTGCTTGTCATTCTCAATCTAAAAAGTTACCTAAAAAGTGATATAGAGAATTGTTCCATAAAATATTTCTGTCTGAAAATTGGTTTCCGAGGCAACCAAGACTGCAGACAATAAACAAACTGACTAGAGGACTGAGAGGAAGAGAAAAATACAAACAGCCAGACAAGAGAATAAAACCTGAGTGAATGAGCAGCCGCAGAACAAGTGCACAGAACCATGAAAATCCTAAAGACAGTATCTGCTTACTGCAGAGCAGAACAGGTTACATAGCTATGGATCCAGCTGCCAAAAAATGAAGATGGAGCATGAAACGAAAGGACTGGTTTCCATCTGTCATGTAGCTGGTCTGCTGGGCCTGCTACATTATGTGGTTAGATACAAATGCATGCCAGAACACGAGATCACAGAGAGTGGCAGATCCAGACGGGGTCTTGACCCCCATTAAAAATTGCCTTAACCCTTCAAGCGCTGGTTTTTTTTATATAAACCGATACACAAAATGTCTTATTCGATTAGAAAACGTCATAAATGCCTTTGAATACCTGTGTTATTGATCTACAGCCATTTTACATGTTTTACTTTTACAGCGCGTGGATCGACTTTAGACGTCAGAATCTAACGTAGACGTCAGATTATGAGTCTAATGTTGATGCCACGCAGAAAGGGTTAACATCGATCAAAATTGCAAAAAAATCGATATTTGTATTCGGTGGTGACTCAAACCCTCCTCTCATTAGATCCGAAGACTAAAAGAAAATAACACATAACACATAAATTTGTATTTTTATCTGCGGCAGGACAACCAAATTTACAAAATTCTAGATCAGTCCATGCTGGTATTAACGCTACGTTGCTTATACCCCTGTCCCCCGGGCATGGGGTATAAGCATAGGCTTATACAGGTATAGCTCCCTTGTCACCCTGTCACCCTGGCGGGGACCCTGGTGCAGTTGCTGAAGCTCCTTCCTTGGAAAGTCAGCATAACTTTAGTATGCCCGGGTTAAATGAAATGCCGCCTAAATCGTCTTAGCGATCAGTATGCGGTGTTTTTCTTTGGCTGTTTGCACATGCGCGCAACGAGGATTAGGAACGAGTAGATCCGTGTAAAATCAAATATAACCCTTTTCGATTTAATTTAAATTTTCACCCAAATGAAGTTGTGTCTCGCTACCGCGACCAACAACTTCAAGTGGATGAAAATCTCAAATTTCATTCTCAATGACAGTGATTTAATCGATTAATAGAACGCATTAAAAACGGCTATAGTCGTGCTTGCTGTGGAAGGGTTAATATTTTTTCAACGCTAACAGAATTTGTTGCACGCAGAATTTCCGGCTTGCGACAGAAACATCGGATCGACTACTTGGGGGCCATCTCAAAAGCTCTGAAACTTCAAAGAAAAACGCATAACATCTAGTATCGGCTCAGGATATAAAAATGCGTACTTTACAAAAATACACCCTTCCATATTCAGGGGACGAAATGTTTGTGGAAGAAAGACGCCTGCTCCAGAAAACACAATCACGGTGAAGAATTTAAATTATTTTATATTAACCCTTTCAAGCCTGAGTTTACCATTGTCATCTTCTTTCACTACAAGCCGCGAGCTGCTGTCGCAATTCCCGACTTGTAGTGGATGAAGATGACTTGATGTGATTTAAAAATTAAAGAAAATTGACATGTATTGGTAAACCAGTTTTATGGAAATTTTCGTTCTAAAACCTTTTATTGTAGGAAAATTAAGTATGTTTTCAGGGATGTAAAATGATGCTTTATTGCATCGTGAGGGCTTAAAGGGTTAAAAATGATACTGATCCCACTAAACCCCAGCTTGTATATGATATCACAAAATATCCCCATATATTATTTTTTTGGAATTAGCAAACCGTGGAAACAACCATCCACCTATACGAAATGCTATACTGACGTGCAAAGCTAAAAAGCAGTTTCTGCTAACTTTACAAGTAACTTTACAGATACTGCCTTTCGGCTTTGCAGAGCAGTATATATATTTTTTTCTGAAGTTTGTGAGCTTATGCGACGGCCCCTTAGATGAGGGGTGAGTCGCGTGAGATCTGCAATGATAATAAAATGAACATCATTTTATCTGGGGTTTTACAGGACTTAGGCGACAAGGTGCAGACTTGTAGCAGGTGAGATTCACACCAGGAAACTATGCTTTCCACATTTTCTGTACCCCAGATCGGTTGCTGTTAATCTGAGATATGGGTAATGTTTTTTTTGTAATCTCACCTTGAGAGAAGCTATTTTTAACAGAAATCAACCGCGGACAGGATTTAGTACCAGTGTGTACCGGTGTGGCGGGGTATTAGGTTTCTCACGAAATCGATGGAAGTCATTATTACGTCCCAAGAACAAAAAAAACACCCTGCCCTGTTTTAGCCCCAATTTTGGCAGCTAAAACATGTCAGACTACATTACCTCATTGAGGATTATAAGCTCACGCTGCGGTCTGCTCGGCTCTCGCTGTGGTCCCGTCGGCTCACGCCGGTTCAGACCGGATATCACCACAGCTATCACGTGACTGCTTCTCATTACAATGGGTTCGTTATGCCTACACCCTGGGCATGTCGTAAAAGGTGGGAAAAATACCACACAATCGCCTTTTTGCACACCCACATCTCGCCGAGGTTCGAGAGCAGCGCTCGCACAAAAACCAAGACTGGCACAGATTCATTTTTAAGCCTACGCTGATTATTTTTTCTACATCGGGCATACTCAAATAAGAGAGTAGTTTTTGCCAACTGCATTGTGGGCAATCCCACAAGGAAGCTGGCTGAAGCCACACCCAGTCGAAGTAGCACACACACCAAGTGTCCTTGCCAGGTATGAGGCGTGAAGTGTGCATTAATCTAGCCCGCATTCAAGCGTTTTTATGTTAATATTAGTGGTCCGGTTAACGACCGAGCAAACGCAAGATATTCACCAAAAGTTGCGTTGATGCTGGCCGAGCGTCTACGACGCTGGGCCAGCATCGACGCAACATTTGCTTAACATCTCATTCTGACTGCGGAAGAGGCGGTTCGTTAGGGACCATCAACGTATGTATTATCGCCCATGAATGTTGAAACCTGTTACATTATCGCCCAGGGTGGGCTTTCTGCATGCAAACAATCCCATCAAGATAAGCCGGGATTTGATGTAGCATTAGCACGATGCCTCGTGGATAGAATATCCCAAGGCTCCTGTTCAGCTGGATTATCTGTCGATACATTTGCTTCTTGTTCAACTGTGGCCGAATATTCTCGATAATACCTTTTGTATAATATCGATTAATTAACAGTGTGGTGATAATAGTGTGGCTTACTAATGTGTTGGTGATAGTGTGGCTTGCTCATCTGTTGGTGATAACGTGGGTTGCTCATCTGTTTGTGATAGTGGGGCCTCCTCATCTGTTAGTGATATTGTGGCTTGCTCATCGTCTGGTGATAGTGTGGCTTGCTCATCTCTTGGTGATAATGTGGCTTGCTCATCTACTGGTGATAATGTGGCTTGCTAATCTTCTGGTGATAGTGTGGCTTGCTCATCTGTTGATAATAGTGTGGCTTGCTCATCTGTTGGTGATAACGTGGGTTGCTCATCTGTTTGTGATAGTGTGGGCTGCTCATCTGATAGTGATAGTGTGGCTTGCTTATCTTCTGGTGATAATGTGGCTTACTCATCTGTTGGTGATAGTGGCATGGCCTGCTCATCTGTTGGTGATAGTGCGGCATGCTCATCTGTTGGTGATAGTGCGGCTTGCTCATCTGTTGGTGATAGTGTGGCTTGCTCATCTTCTGGTGATAGTGTGACTTGCTCATCTGTTAGTGCTAGTGTGACTTGGTCATCTGCTGGTAATAGAGTGGATTTCTCAACTGCTGGTGATAATGTGGGCTGCTCATCTGTTAGTGATAGTGTGACCTGCTCATCTGTTAGTGATGGTGTGACCTGCTCATCTGTTAGTGATGGTGTGACCTGCTCATCTGTTAGTGATGGTGTGACCTGCTCATCTGTTGGTTATAGTGTGACCTGCTCATCTGTTAGTGATGGTGTGACCTGCTCATCTGTTAGTGATGGTGTGACCTGCTCATCTGTTAGTGATGGTGTGACCTGCTCATCTGTTAGTGATGGTGTGACCTGCTCATCTGTTAGTGATGGTGTGACCTGCTCATCTGTTAGTGATGGTATGACCTGCTCATCTGTTAGTGATAGTGTGACCTGCTCATCTGTTAGTGATGGTGTGACCTGCTCATCTGTTAGTGATGGTGTGACCTGCTCATCTGTTAGTGATAGTGTGACCTGCTCATCTGTTAGTGATGGTATGACCTGCTCATCTGTTAGTGATGGTGTGACCTGCTCATCTGTTAGTGATGGTGTGACCTGCTCATCTGTTAGTGATAGTGTGACCTGCTCATCTGTTGGTGATAGTGTGGCCTGCTCATCTGTTGGTGATAGTGTGGCATGCTCATCTGTTAGTGATGGTATGACCTGCTCATCTGTTGGTTATAGTGTGACCTGCTCATCTGTTAGTGATGGTGTGACCTGCTCATCTGTTGGTTATAGTGTGACCTGCTCATCTGTTGGTTATAGTGTGACCTGCTCATCTGTTAGTGATGGTGTGACCTGCTCATCTGTTAGTGATGGTATGACCTGCTCATCTGTTAGTGATGGTGTGACCTGCTCATCTGTTAGTGATGGTGTGACCTGCTCATCTGTTGGTGATAGTGTGACCTGCTCATCTGTTAGTGATGGTGTGACCTGCTCATCTGTTGGTTATAGTGTGACCTGCTCATCTGTTGGTTATAGTGTGACCTGCTCATCTGTTAGTGATAGTGTGACCTGCTCATCTGTTAGTGATGGTGTGACCTGCTCATCTGTTGGTTATAGTGTGACCTGCTCATCTGTTGGTTATAGTGTGACCTGCTCATCTGTTGGTGATAGTGTGGCATGCTCATCTGTTAGTGATGGTATGACCTGCTCATCTGTTAGTGATGGTGTGACCTGCTCATCTGTTGGTGATAATATGACCTGCTCATCTGTTGGTGATAGTGTGGCCTGCTCATCTGTTGGTTATATTGTGACCTGCTCATCTGTTAGTGATAGTGTGACCTGCTCATCTGTTAGTGATGGTGTGACCTGCTCATCTGTTAGTGATGGTGTGACCTGCTCATCTGTTAGTGATAGTGTGACCTGCTCATCTGTTAGTGATAGTGTGACCTGCTCATCTGTTAGTGATGGTGTGACCTGCTCATCTGTTAGTGATGGTGTGACCTGCTAATCTGTTGGTGATAATATGACCTGCTCATCTGTTGGTGATAGTGTGGCCTGCTCATCTGTTGGTTATATTGTGACCTGCTCATCTGTTAGTGATAGTGTGGCCTGCTCATCTGTTAGTGATAGTGTGACCTGCTCATCTGTTGGTGATGGTGTGACCTGCTCATCTGTTGGTGATAATATGACCTGCTCATCTGTTGGTGATAGTGTGGCCTGCTCATCTGTTGGTGATAGTGTGGCATGCTCATCTGTTGTGATAGTGCGGCATGCTCATCTATTGGTGATAGTGTGACTTGGTCATCTGTTGGTGATAGTGTGACTTGCTCATATGCTGGTGATAGTGTGACCTGCTCATCTGTTGGTGATAGTGTGGCCTGCTAATCTGTTGGTTATAGTGTGACTTGGTCATCTGTTGGTGATAGTGTGACTTGCTCATATGTTGGTGATAGTGTGGCTTGCTCATCTCTTGGTGATAGTGTGGTGATAACGTGGCCTGCTCATCATTCTGTTGTTGATGTTGTGGCCCCATAAATTGGAATTTTAGTTAACATCTAGGATTACACAGAAAAAGTGCTAGAACGCGATTATAAAACCATATGGTGCGCACAGATGCGGCGCACCATCATAAATAGTATGCATATCGGTTCCGTGTTAATTATCAGTAAGCACGATATGGTTCTGGCACGTCCATCTGCTATTTCCATTTGAGTGAAAGCAACCACAGTTTATTATCGTCTTTTAGAAGTGTAGCCGCCAGAATAGCGCCAGTCTTAATCCTACGGGGTGTGCAAGTTTTCTTGTTTTTTCTTACGAATCTTCAGTATTATCAACCCTTTAACCGCCGATGCCGCATATATTTGGTTTTTCACTTAATTATTACCACATTCAGTACCGCATTTTAAGCATGGTCAAGCCATAATTTGACATTAATCAGCACGATTTGAAAAGAGTTGACCTCTATTTTGTCAAATCTGAATAATTTTCACTCACTTGAAGTTGTGGATCGCGTCAGCGAGACACAACTTCAAGTGGGTGAAAATTCCAATTGAATAATCTGGCGGTTAAAGGGTTAACCCTGAAATCGCTGTTTTGATATGAACCATGAGACCAAATCATCATAAACGTCTTAGTTCTGCTTCATTCGAATACCTGTGTTATTTATGGGTCTTCGGCCATTGTAAATATTTGTTTTTTTTCAGTGCAGGGGCCGTCTTTAGATGTCAGAATCTGATTTATAATGACAGTAGACCCATAACCAAGGTATTCAAATGAAGCGGAATGACCAAACCAAGACATTTATAATGATTTCAAATGGAAAAAACCCTTTGATCTCCATGCATAGTTTATACAGAAATAATTCAGCGTTGTAAGAGACAATCGATCACTAACACTAGCCTAGATAATAATTGGACGCATTTATACCCAGCTGACACTATCAACCACGAAAAAATGATAGTGCCATCATTTCGGGCGTTGACACGATATTTCGGGCGTTGACCAGTTGACGAGACCTTGAATAAATACCCTTGTGTAGGCTTAATCGATCACAAACACCAGCCTTTATTAGCATGATTAAACAGTTCCACTTTCTTTTGTTCACACAAATATCTATCCGACTCTGACCTTCCGTTCTTAGCAACGATAATTTTATCGGACACATACAGCCTAAATTATTTCAAATTATCTCTTTTACATCATTTGTATCCAAGGATAATGATACTATTATACAGCGTATTAATTATCCATCAATCTTGGTAGGAGTGGTGCTATGCAGAATTTTTGTTTAACCCTGTAGGCGTCAAGAACGATTCCCAGCAAACACAAAGCATTTGTATAACATGTGTACAATGTTGGACCAACGTCGAAGACGTTGGGCCGACGTTGTACAAATGTTATAAAATCTTGTTTGTGTTTGCTGGGATAGCCGTTATTAGTTTGTTTTATCAGCCGATTAAATCATTGTTGCTGGAAACTTCAAGTGGGTAAAAAATTACTTAGCGGCCAAAGAGTCAAAAGTTATGTCAAAATTATGTTATGGTGGCAGATATCGCGTGTTCAATTAACCCTTAAATCGCTGAAATATTTGTATATAAACCAATAAACAAAATAGCATTTTAAAATTTGAAATCACCATACATGTCATAGTTACCTCTTTCTGCTTCATTTGAATACCTATCTTATGGGTCTACGACCACGAGTGGTCTACGACCACTATAATTTGTTTTGCTCTTTCAATGCAGGGATCGACATTAGAAGTCATATTTCTGACGTCTAAATTCGGTCCCTGCACTGATAGGGTTAATTGTGGGTGGCATATGGTCCTGTAATATCACGTTTAGGATCTGAAACTATAACTGCGAAGGCAATTTATTTTTTAGTGTGAGATGATAATATTTGAACGCATTTATACACAATTGACTCGATCAACCACAAAAAATCGAAAATAATTGTGCCAGACAATCGACACTATGCAAAGCCTTTCTAGATTTTAACCCTTTCAGCGTGGGGACCGTCTTCATACGTAAGAATTTAGACGGCAAATTCTGACGTATAAAAACGGTCCTCGCTCTGAACGATTTACAATATTTCTAATGGTCGTAGACCCATAACATATGTATTCAAATGAATCAGATAGAGATGATGATTTCAATTAAAAAAAAATATTTGGTCTTTTTGGTTTATACAAAATAATTCATAGTTGCAAGGGTTAGGCCTTAAATTTGCCGGAAGTCCAAGTTACACGCAGCAGGCGTCCCGTGGACCAGTACAAAGCAACACATTGTGTTGCTCTGTCCCGGTGGACCGGGACAAAGCAACACAATGTGTTGGTTTGTCCCTGTCCACATGTCATGTAAAATAGTAAAAAAAAAAGGTTTTTGAACAGAAGGACCAACCCATATCTCTTTTTTGTCCATTAGCCTCACAGTCCCCGTCAAATACATCACGTTACGTGTATTTTACTGTAGAATCTGCAGAACTAGATCTACACAATATATAGGGAGTCTGTATTATGTTTAATAATATTTTTATACATATATATACAGAATAATTTGACATGTTCCACTTATAAAAAAGTCATCTGACTTCTACAGACGTCAGATTCTGACGACTAAAAACGGTCGCTGCGCTGAAGGTGTTAAGTCAAGACTCACTCCCGCTTTATGTAGCAGAACGTTGTTCACTGCGCAGACTCGAGTGCGAGTGAGATGAAACCAAATTATCTCGCATCTCAGCACCGTTTTGCCTTTCGAAAATCAAATCATGGCGAGTTTCCAGTGGATTAATGACCAATATACGGGTCGTCTATCGCGTTGGCATTAAAATAAAAAAAGGTGGCGATGACCTTCATTTCGGGCGTCAACACGAATTTGAGTAAAACCCCTCATTGAGGTTGCTTTCCCTTTCAGCGCAGGGATCGTCCTTAGACGTTAAAATTTGACGTCTGTAGACGTCAGATTCTGACGTCTAAAGACGGTCCCCGCACTAAGAGAATCAACAATATTTTTAATGGCTGTAGACCCACAAATAAGGTATTCAAATGAAACGGAATTACCTAACTAAGACATTCATAATGATTTCAAATAAAAAAATTGTCTCCATGCATAGTTTATGCAAAAATAATTCAGAGTTGTAAGGGGCAATTGATAATTAACACTAGCCTTTGTTAGCATGATTATCAATCTATCTACTGTTCACACAATATCTTGCTGACTCTGGCCATCATTTCGGGCGTTGACACGACTTTAAAATAAACACCATTATGTAGGCTTAATCGATCGCTAACACCAGCCTTTATCTGTTTATTAACTGATTAATCAATCAATTCCACTTTCTTTTGTTCACCTAATATCTGACTATGACCTTCCGTTTTTAGTAACGACACTATAATCAGACCCACACAGCTTATTCCAATTATCCATTTTACATCATTATCATTTGTTACCCAAGGATATGATAATATAATACAACGTACATGTATTAAATATCCATCAATTTTTGCTAGAAGTGGTGCTAGGCGAAAAATAATGACGTGCTCCAGGGCTCTTTGTATTATCGCTGTAGACAAATGCCATGAAATGAATGAGGTTGTAGGCTACATTTGTATATCTAGGCTAAACTGGGCCAGGAAAACCTCCTGCGAATGGTGAGATGAATGAGATGACACTGCCCTCCAGACACACGCAGCACGCTACCTGTCGGTCACGGAGGCTCCCCACAACATTGAATCATTACGAGTCACGCGGTGAGGAAACAGTTTGTGTCTTTGAAACGTGAAGGCCGGAGTGGGGTTCGAACCCACGATCTCCGACTTTTCAAGCAGGCAGCTTTAACCACTGCACCAGAGCCCCAGTATTCAAGGATAATGCTACTATTATACAAAACATTAATTACTCATCAATCGGAGTGGTGCTATGCAAAATTTGTTTTATCACTGTAGGCGTCAAGAACGATTCCCAGCAAACATTTGAATAACATTTGTACAATGTTGGACCACGTCGAAGACATTGGGCCGACGTTGTACAAATCTTATAAAAAAATGTTTGTGTTTGCTGAGATAGTCGTTGCTATTCCGTTTTATTAGCCGATTAAATCACTGTTTTCGGAAATGAAATGTATGCTTCAACATCAAGACTTACAAATGTGTACTCCCAAATCAAACAGATATTAGTACTACTTGAAGCTGTAAGTCGCGGTAGCAAGACGCAACTTCAAGTAGGTAAAACAAATATTAGATAACTTAACGGCTAACTAGTCAAAAGTGGTATATGCCACTATATTATGGTGGCAGATATCGCATAATTCAATTAACTCTAAAACGCTGAAATAATTTTATATAAACCAAGAAACTAAAGAGTGTTTTTTAATTTGAAATCATCATAAATGTCTTAGTTAGCTCTTTCCGCTTTGTTTGAATACCTGTTTATGTTATGTGTCTACGGGCATTATAATAGTCTTAGTATTTCGATGTGGGGATGGACCTTAGACGTCAGATTCTGACGTCTAAAATCGGTCTCCGTGCTGATAGCGTTAGTTGTGGGTGGCACATACTGTCCGGTAATTTTAAATTTAGGATCTGAAACTATAACTGCGGAGGCAATTATTTTTTAGTGTGAGATGATAAAAATTTATGCAAAACTGAATTGATCAACCACACAAAAAAATAAAAATGAGTGTGCCATGGCTAAGCGATTTACATTATTCATTTCTTTATTTTAATCCATTGAGCGCGTCAGAATCTGAGACAGCAGATTCTGACGTATAAAGACGGTTCCCGCACTGAAAGAAATACATTATTTCAATGGTCGTATACCCATAACATATATATTCAAATGAATTAGAAAGAGAGATGATTTCAAACTAAAAAAAACCTTTGGTCTCCATTGTTTATACAGAATAATTCATCATTGTAAAGGCCAAACTTTGCCGGAAGTCCAAGTTACACACAGCAGGGCTCCCAGAGGACGGGACAAATCAGCACATGTCAGCACATGTCGAGTTAAAAAAATCTAAAATCCGAGAAGAACTCGGAAGCGGGTGGATGGGTCGAGCCCGAACTAAATTTTTTTTTTTTTTTGGGGGGGGAAATTTTGTATTTCTTGTGTGTTTAGTGGGTTTTTTGTACATGTTTCAATAACAAAAATTGGATAAGGGGCTGGTTGGGTGGGGTCTGGCCAATCAGAGTTCTTTTCGATTTTTTTTTTTTTTTAACAAGATCCTTTAATTTAAAATGGTCTACTTGTACATAAGTCAAATTATTCATTCTTAATTATGCGCAACTGCAGCTTATTCGAGGTAGCGCGGCTCGAAAACGAAGGTAACTCAAAATAGGTTATCTTTCATGAATGAATAACTTGGATGGCGTGTGTTGTTTTGATTTTGTCGTGAAGAACAAAGGGTTTTTTTCTATTTGAAATCATCATACATGTCTTAGTATATATATAGCCTTTTCCGCTTCATTTGAATACCTATATCGTAACTTTACGGTCATTATATATTATTTTAATTGTTTTTCATTGCGGGGATCACCTTTAGACGGATTATGACGCTTTTTAGGCCTAAATATGTCAGATTCTCACGTCTAAAGAGGGACCCAGCGCTGAAAGGGTTAAGTCTCCTATTGTTTCTATTGTAATATGTCTGTCTTGTGCAGCCGAAGTAGTGTGTGGTCTACAACGCTATGCCACCATTAAACCAAAATCGGATCAGCATCTCGTGTTTGGGGTGAAAATGCTCAGCAGCTGGTAACGACTCCCTTTACGTCAGCCGTAATGTCTCGCAGACATATCTGAAATATTATGATTCAGTGGCTTGGAGCGACCCAGCCCTTTACGTCACCCGTAATGTCCCGCAAACAAATCTGAAATATTATGATCAGCATCTCGGAACGACTCAGCCCTTCACGTCACCCTTAATGACCCACAAACAAATCTAAAATACTATGATCAGCTGCTTGGAACGTCCTTTACGCACCTTTAATGGCCCGCAAAAAAATCTGAAATTCTATGATCAACTGTTCGGGAAGACTCAGCCCTCTACGTCACCGATAATGTCCCGCTAACAAATATATACGTATAAGACGGTGCCCGCGCTGAAAGGGTTAAAGGTTGATGTATGAACATAATCATAAATGCATCATAAGCACAATAATCCTATCAGTGCGTGAACTGATTTAAACGTCAGAAACTGACGTCTATAATATGACGTTTAAAGTCGATCCCCGCACTGAAATAATTTAATTTATTATGGACGCAGACACATAGCATAGGTATTTGAATGAAGAGCTAACATGACTTATACACAACTATTTTCAGCGTTGAAAGGGTTAATTAAGCCTTAATTAATAACTTCGAAGTAACGAATGGAGACAAGAGCTGCACTTTAGGTGACAAAGAAATAAAGTATTGTGTCCATGAATATATGCATATGAGTCAATGGCGTTTCTTTCCAAATGGGAAGTTTGGTTTTTTATGAGCTGTGAATGAACAGTTCCGGTTGTTCTTATTTAACTCCTTTAGCGCGGGGACCGTCTTTAGACGTCATAATCTAGCGTCTGTATACGTCTGTAGACGTCGGATTCTGACGTCTGAAGTCATTCCCTGTACTGTACGAGTAAATATATTTCTAATGGCCCTAGACCCATAACATAGGTATTCAAGTGCAGCGGAAAGTGTTAACTGAGCCATTTATGATATAATATTTCAGAGCAGTAAAGGGTTAACCCTTTAACCGCCAAATTATTCAATTTGAGTTTTTACCCTCTTAAAGTTGTGTATCGCTGACGCGATCCACAACTTTAAGTGAGTGAAAATTATTCAGATTTGACATAATGGAGGTAAACTCTTTTCAAATCTTGCTGGTTGATGTCACATTTTATCTTTATCATGTTTAAAATGTGTTACTTAATGTGCTAATAAAAAAATTTAAACCCAAATATATGCGGCACCGGCGGTTGAAGGGTTAAATCCTACAGCTCGATGTAATTGAAAACAACGAGCAGAATCTGGCTCCCATCCATGAATTTTCAGCCACGTGAGGTTGTGTCTCGCTACCGCAATCCACAACCTCAAGTGGCTGAAAATTACTCATGCATTCCTTGACGATCTTCGTTTGCAATGATTATTATCCCTTACACCCCCCTCCCCCAGTAAACACAAAACATGTATATATCATGTGTACAATGTTGGACCAACGTCGAAGACGTTGGGCCAACGTTGTACAAATGTTATACAAATGTTTTGTGTTTGCTGGGTATAATCGTTCTTATCCTTTTTATTTACCATTAAAACTATCAAATTTGAAGCAAAAAATCAGCATTAAATTTGCTTGATTGTCATAATTATGGTTTTGATTCAAATTGTATACAAATGTGAGAAATCCCCCCCCCCCCCACTTGAAGTTGTGGGTCGCGGGAGCGTGACAAAACTTCATATATGTGGAAAAAATATTCTTGCAAAGCTAAAATTCAGTATTATGCTCATTTACAATCGAGCCGCTACTGCCTTTTGAGTTTGAAGAACAAGTACAGCGTCTACGTCATCGGGGATTTGAACCCAGATGGGCATAAATCCGAAGCAAAATCCAGGGAGGTGGCGCGGTACACTACCTTGTTTCCGCGGTGTTTTCGTGGTGGTCGCACAGAATAATCAAAGAAAGATAATAAAATATTGAATAAAAATTGAATGTTCGTAGTCAGTGTGGTATTCCACCCACTTTTTCAATAACCATGAAAACACGTGAATAACGGGCCGGCAAGGACAAATAAAGTCAGTAATGACTTTCATATCTACCGACCAGCTCTGCGATGTCGTTCACGATTGAAGCGATTCGCGGCCCATCGCGGCCCATCGCGGCCCATCGCGGCGTTTGGTGTGAGCAAATCTTTCCAACGATCTCTGTTAATTAGTCTCACTAGACAGTGACAACCCAGCCAACACGAGACGCTGCGCCAATATTGGTTTAATGTTGGCCCAGCGTCGCAGACATCGATATATAATACAACCAACATTGTTTCAACGTTTTCTGTTTCCTGGGAATCGATTCTACCTTGCAAAGAAATAGGATTAGCAGACTGCAGAAAAAATTACTAATTAAATTGTATTTGCCTTTGGAAAACTCCATTAATAAAAATCGGCTCATCGCTGTTTTTACCCAATAATAATTATTTCATTAGTGGTAATAAAAGTGTTGTTGTATTAATCCAAACTAAGACGAAATAATTTACTCTGTGATTAGCTCTTAGAACGCGGAAATATGATTGTATAAACACTGGAGACAAACTATTTTTTTCAATATGAAATCATCATTTGAAATTACTCATATTTGTTTAATTTGACAAATTTCCAAATCTTCATGTTTAGACACACATTTCACTCCTATTAGTAGTGATTTGGTCCACTAATGAAACAGATAAAAAACGACATTAGTCGTGATCAGCAGGATAAGAGTTAATGCCATTTTATTTGATATAAAACTTGCTTGTAAATGCTATATAATTTGCGGTCCCCGCTGGCCTCACAAGGCTTAACTATTAAACGTTTAAGCCCCCACGATGCAATAAAGCATCATTTTACATCCCTAAAAACAGTCCTAACTTTTCTACAACCAAGGGTGTTAGAACGAAAATTTTCATGAAACTGGTTTACCAATACATGATAATTTTCTTTAATTTTTAAACCACATTAAATCATCTTCATCCACTACAAGTCGAGAATTGCGACAGCAATTCGCGGCTTGTAGTGGATGAGATGACTATGGTAAATTCAGGGTAAATGCATGACAACCTAACACATTTATTCACATATAGTCTATTGAACTACTGAATGGATATAAATCTTAGTTAGGTCTTTTCGCCTGAAGCTTAATACCTAAGTTACGGGTCTAAAGTCATCAGAAATTGTTCAATTCTTTCAGTGTGGGCCAGTCTTTAGACGTCAGAATCTGACGTCTACAGAAGGTTCCCGCACTGAAAGAATTGAACAAGCAGATACATAAATATACATTATGTATAAATAGGTCTACACATAATATAATATACATACCATACATACATATACATACAGCCCGTGCACCTGAAAGGATTAACGTGGTGATAATACTATTTGTATACTATTATATCGTCAAAAGTATTCTGTTTTCTTATGCAGCACTTCATAATGACTCAATATTAATAACTTGTCAAGTAGTGCGCAATATATCTCTACACAAACTCTTCTTGAACAGTAGCATGCCCAGATGAGCTATGTTATCCGGATAATCAGATACATAGAATAGTCTGGCTGCCCCCAAAAAAACAAGTGTAAACAAAACTCTCATTTAACTGACAACCAAGAAACAGGTGAATGCTAGATTAACCTGTCAAATGATTTACTGTGCCAACTTCTAATTTGTATGTATCTGTATGTAGGCCCTATATGTGCTTAAAATGTGCTTAAAATTGATGGTTTGTTTCAGCTTCATCTATTAACGTTTTGTTTCGACCTGATAAATAACAATTTACTTTCTTATTTCATTAAATGTTTTCACTTTTACAACCAGTAATCTACCACCATAACATCAGACACAAAAGAAACTACTCAATTGCACGAGTAAAACATGTATTTGCAAAAAAATGCATGCGTTTTTGTATTCCAGATATTTCGAATAAATCAAACAGTATTATAACAGATAAAATAAATACTCATAGTCGGAAAGGATTTACAATATATCTTTAAAAAATCTTTGTTAATGAATACAACTCAATATGCTTAATACAAAACTGCTATGTATGTTCAAAATTGTTGTTTCGTAATACACAGTGCACTTTGGACGCTGGCCCTTTTCAATTATTTTTTATATCGGTGTTGATTATTATATAAGTTTGCATCATATCTATGGAGTCCGCAAGTTTTAACGTTCTTAATATATTTATTTTGTGTCTCTTTTTTGCGTTTATACATAGACTATACTCGTATTTGTCCGCTTCTCCCTCCGCATTAGTGTTACTATTTTATATTTTCATCTCTCCGTCTTCCCCGCCACGTATGCAGTTTTTCAGAAACATTATTTTACTTTATTGAAGGGTGGCCAGCATGAAAGCGGCTTGTCAAAAGCCTTATGCAGCTCTCTTTGCATTTGTATAATTGATTGTATACATGTATATGTATGTTTCAAGCATGAATAAACTGAATTGAATTGAATTGAAATATGGTTGTACAGTATGTTAGTCAGTATTAGTCAACGTTGTCGAAGTGTTACACCATTATTTATGTATAAGGTGTGTAGTAAAAATGGTCATATTCATACATTTGATGGGAATTCTAATTTACTAGAACATTTTATTAAATATTGCTTTATACAAATTTTTTTCATATATATTTAAAAATGTTGAATAATTGTATGTTCACATACAGGAACTACAATTAAAACTTGATTTTACTTATTTTTCTGCAATTACAATTTGTTGGAAACGTATTATCTGCACTACATGAAAATAAGTAGCATAGTTTATAGTATATATATATATGTATATATATTGTGTACTTTCAATTTGAAGTTACACACGATACATGCATGTAAGATATATGTAAGATATTACTATATGGTATAAATAAATTCACAATCCCACATTTACTTTGTTTGAATATCCTGTGTTTGGAGTTGATAAATAAAATGTATATAAAACCCAGTTCATATTAAAAATGCGTCTGTATACATGTACAATGAATACATGAACCTAACCCTTTAACCGCCGGTGTCGCATATAATCGGGTTTTCATTTTTATTAGCATATTAAGTACGACCTTTTAAACATGTTAAATCAGCCCCTTGGGATGACATCAATTTTCGTTTTTAATTTCGCACTAAAGTAGTGTATCCCACGGATCATGTTTTTATTTTTTTCAGAATTTTCATATTTTTACAAATATTTTTAATCAACATTTCTATGAAACCAGAAGTAACCCAAACAAACTATTTGTATACCTGAAGGACGATTGAATGTTTTCACAGCATTGGGCCACATGCTGATGGCATCGACCCAGCGTTGGGTAGACAATCAGTGCTGCAGGTGTGTCCTCCCGTGTCCTGACTATGAGACACCAATTAGCGGCGACTGCTCTGATCTTACCGTCTGATACGTGGGAATATGTGATGTAAAGTGCTTAATATTGCCGACTTGTTTTGCTTACATGGCAATATACGACCTGGAAATACAACTATTTCGCTCTTTTTCGGTGCTTTAAAATTGTTTTTTGACTTTTTCGTATTTTTAGTTAAGATCACTAGGCTATATAGCTTTATATAAATTAAATTTTCAAAATTGACAACATTGAAAATGTCTCATTCCAAAGGGTTTTTTTAAAGATAAAATGTGACATCAATCAGCAATATTTGAAAACAGTTGACCTCCATTTTGTCAAATCTGAATAATTTTCACCCACTTGAAGTTGTGGATCGCGTCAGCGAGACACAACTTCAAGTGGGTGAAAATTCAGCTTGAACAATTTGGCGGTTAAAGGGTTAATACATGATTTAACAGAACACGTGTTTGCAGTTGGAATTTTCGACGCCAGTATGGTATGGACTTTTATTTACATCACAAAGACTGGTCACAGTGCCTGATGACAGACTGAGCCAATTAAGTGAAGGGTGGAGCATTCTTCTTGGAACGAAGCTAATAAGTTGATATAACACGCTACTACGTGACCTTATGCTATATTTATGGTGTACATGTACATGTATAGGTGCATGCTAGGGATCTACATTATGCGATGGTGGTGCGCAAAGCTTAATGCGTGATGCCAGGGGCGGATCCAGCTTTTCAGTGAGGGGGGGGGGGGTTAAAATTAGCCAACAAAATTATCTTACTGTAAATTGGTCGAGGGACCCGCCCCCGGGGGAATTTTTTATTTCCAAAGGTTTTGTCATGCAGTCTAAGGCATATTGGGCACTGTTTCTCACTCAGTATGTCACCAAATCATAAGGAAACCCCCAAATAAATTGATGATTTTTTTTCTTGGATCTGCCACTGGATGCTTGTTTACAGAAATAACTGAAAATAAAAAGACAGAATCTACATGCACGTGAAAGGTATTGTATGATGTGTAGTGGCGTGGGCCTCATGTACACGTCAACACGCATCAGCTCTATGGCTCGTTCTGTCCGATTGTGGCTCGAAACTCTGGGTACTGGGTGCGAATCCCATCCAGATCGGATGTTTGTCATCGAAGTTGCGCACATACCGTGGTCCAAACTGTGCGGATTGTGCAGTGACGCCTGTGATACTGTGCACCATAGAGAACCTCATTTGATAAGAGTTGGGTATTGTCCCGAGCTCGCACTTCTGGAGCGCTATAACCACTATTGTGGAGAAAGCGACGTAAAGCAATATATTCACTCACCCACGCATCACCCCATAAGTCTGGTGGACGCAATGTGTGTGCAGACAATTGATTTTTCAGCTCTCTTTGATCACACACCAACAGAGCTGTCACAGATCAGCATATAAGATCAGATGATAATGTGATTTAAACCATGTTATGAACCCAGAGACACATTGAATTATATTTTTTACACGCACAGTGATCACGTTTATGTCCTCAAACTTTATCTCAAAACATATTATGCTCATTTAGCACGCATCTAACTCGTTATCTATTGTTAACTTGAGCCTACAGCTTAAATACGCTATCTATCTTACTGACGATTTAGCGTTCTTATATGGTATGTTCTGTTCTTTGCAAAATGTGTGTAGCATCAGCGAACGTATGCTCCGTTTGAATAAAATAACCAAATATCAATTTTATCATCACTACGCTTTGAGAAGTGAGCGTTTGTACAACGTCACAATAACGTTATTCCACAAACACAAAAAATTGTACGAGATTTGTACAACGTCGGCCCAACGTCTTCGACGCTGGTCCAACATTGTACAAATGTTATACAAAATTGTGTGTTTGTTGGGATGCTGTGCAAACTGAAATGCCATTTGGTCGAGACTCAATTCATCTTGTGATTCAGCGCCAGTGCAATGGCTGTCTGATTGCGTAACACTCTCATTTCCAGGGTAGCCTATATCTCAGAAGCTCTGGCAGTTTCTGTGCTGTATGCTTCAATCGACACGGATTCACGATGAGCAATCATTTCAAACCTACTTTTACTACTCTAACGTTTATAAGCAGATAAATCGCTGCAACACACTCTTTGTATTAGGTCTCTTTCGAAGGTACCGTAAAATTCAGGTCGGAAAACGAGCATATTTTATTGTTATTCGTGGATCTGACCCAGCAAACACAAATTCAGTATACAATTTGTACAATGTTGGACCAACGTCGAAGACGTTGGGCCGACTTTGTACAAATGCTATGCAAATATTGTTTTTTTGTTTTTGTAGAGTAACTGTCAGGTTTTAGTCAGGACGAAATTTGGGTATATGACCCACCAGGTGGAAAGGGTGTATACAGTTTTTTTATTATTGATTCAAGTCCAAGTAACCCTCAGGTAATCCTTTCCGGAGGGTGTGTAAAATTTTACCCAGTGGCATTTTTTTAAATCCAAGATGGCCGCCAAAACTCCACGAGATCAGTATTATCACTATAACTTCTAAAGTTTTGGTGGTAGAGATACAATTTTTGGTTCTTTTTTATCACTTCGACCAGGCGGAGTGATATAAAGGATGTACATCTTGAATTAAAATATTTTTCAATTGCAAAATTAGACATTAATGTCAATAAACGATATAAATGTTGAGAAAGGATAAAAAAGGCAAAACAAAAGTAAAATAATAATATGTTTTATTATAAAGCATAGCCATGCATATTTGGAGCACCAGTCTCGGTTTTATTACTTTTAGTCAAAGGTACCACGTGTTAGAGGGCGTCTGCAAGACTCCTCACCCCTACAAAGACAAAATATGGAACAAATCCCAAGATTTGAGCAAATAAAACTTGTAGTGTGACAACTCGAACACTTACAGTTGCACCGGATCATCTTTAAAATAGAGGTGTAGATCTGTTCCAGTAGGTACAGTACGTGGGATCATCGACACTTGGTGGTCAGGCTCCCAGCCAAAGCCACATGTGACCATTGCAGGTGGAGAGCCATCGATTGCACTTTTCCAAATCGCTACTTGCAAGTGGTATATTTTTTACATTATTTTTCAGAAAACGCTTCATTCGTCGGGGGTAGAGCTCACAACTTAGTCTATCCTGTTTTTAACTTCCATAATTTTAATCTACACTCTGTCATTGATTTGCATGACTCGACAACCTTTCCATATGCAGCAGATTTGAATGCCAAGGCTTGTGACAAGACATACTGTCCATGCTAGCTTCAATATCACCAATTGCACCGAGAGAGAATTGGTCTTCGCTGGCAACGTTTATCGCCATAGCCTCACCTAGCCCATGTAATGCTGCAATGGAGTCGGCACCAGATAATCCATGAAAGTCACCAGCAATGCCTTGTGCAATGCTGCGGTGGAATTTATATCAGCCACAGCCATGTCTCACACTGGTGAAGCCATGATCATGCCATGCTTGATTTAAACACATCCGGTTATAAAGTGTATCAACAGAACAAAAACATTAGTGGCATCACAGAAGACACAAGTTGATTTATCCTCAAGTGACATAGCAACAGCAAGCCGTGCGATTATCACATATGCCTCCTCATGCGAGGAACTGAGATCCCGGCGATTAATCTTCAAGTCATGAGGGGCGGCCCTAGGGTAGTGGTTAGCACCGCTGCCTTTCACGCCAGAGTTCGGGGTTCGGTTCCCGGTATCGGCGGTTTGAAAGAAACAAAAAATGTTTCTTCCCCATCCACGTGTGAAAGTCAGTATTGTGGGGAGCCTCTGTGACCGAGAGGTAGCGAGCTCGGCCTCAGACCGCCAGGGCTCGAATTTCGAATCCTGTGTCTGGAGGACAGTGTCATTTCAATCAGCTCACCATCCTCAGGAGTTTAGCCTATATGTGCACAAAGGTGGCCTAAAGCCCGATTCATTTCATTGTATTTCAAGTCATGAGTACATGGACAGTAACATAATTATGTAACACCAGAAATAATCAGATGATTTTGAGACGTGGTCTGTGCGTATAAATCTTGATTAAGCAAGGCTTCAGCTAGAATTTCATTTAATTGAACTATGGTTAAAGTCACATAGAGTATCACCTGTTTCTAAAGTGTTAGCATATAAAGTAGTATATTGTGTACTCTATTTGATTCTGCTCTCTGCATGCGTGCTGATGTTGTTACTATTGACAAAGTAGTCATCAAAGACACATATTACGTTTGAGAGGTTTAGGGCATTATTCACATATTCCCTGATTGTATTAACAAAAACTCGGGAGTTTCAGTTTGAGAGATGAGTACCAGGGTAGAGCCGAGACGTCATAAATTACAGTGTTAAAAGTAGAGCAGCTACGCTCTGATATTGTCACTTGCATATTCTTCTTAAGAATGGACTTGCCTTTAGAAATTTTCATTTACCCATTCGCACGCAACATAGAAGGTGGATAGGCAGCTAGCTCACAGGAGGAGACATCGTTAAAGTTGATGTATCTTGAACTGAATAACATCACAATTACACCACCATATATACAGTGCAGATCATATACCTTCTCCTGTCCTCATTTTTGTGACATGAGCAAGTTATCCACATGAGAAAAAACTTAGAGCCCATGTAACCATCTGGTTAGTCGTCAAGCCTTAGCAGCTCCTGCAGGACAATGACCCAGACGGATATAAGTACTCTCAATGAACATATCGGTCCATATAAATATGGCAACAAAGGCTCCATTTTGCAGTTTTTTCATCAGCACATAATTCAATCCTTTCATATGATGAACATCCAACTAACTGTATTGAGCGTAGTTGTGGCAACCAGCAGCATCAAAGCATTTCTTCTGCAACAGACATGTCCCGCATCATAATAATTATTACGGGTTTGAGCAGACTATCTCTCCACAGTTTCTTTGCTCGGCTGCAACTGGCGACCTTGTCTAATTATGTCATGATCACAGATCGTAGCACCTCTTTAGCCAACAAACGCATTGCTCAAAAGTTTAGGGAATAAGCATTTTATCAACACTCCCAAATGCACCAGTCAGGACTTCTTTAAGGCCACTTCCAGCCATAAATTAATATGGTGATTAAAGGCGTAAAGTTTATTAAGTTACATATTTGCATACCTCCTAGAATAGGAACTACACTTTCAAGATATGTTGTATTATAAAAAAGGATATCAATAAAAATTGTCACCTTATACAACTGCTGATCACAATTGAAAGTTAATACTTCTTGTCCAGATTGTTTTGTAAGAGACGAACCGTTTTCAATGGCAGTTATAATATTTAGTATCAGTGTCAGCAGAGGGGTTATCAATTAAGGGAAGGAATGTCACATCTGTCTTTGGCAAATGCAGCATCTTTGATTGGCGACACCATTGTACTCAGGAAAGTTTGGATTAGGTATTACATCCTGAATAAACTGCATCATTTGCATTGGCCCTCCTCTCTGTGATAATTTTACCTGCAAGGAACGGAAGTGGGGGTACTTGATTGAGATCAACATCTGATGGCATTGGTGGTTTATTTGCTCCCTCATGAATATTTAACACTGCTATCGAAAACTAGGGCGGGAAACTCAGCAGTATCGGTGTTAGTAAACAAGCGACGCTGCTTGTGAGACGATAAGGGCATAACAATGGCATGATCACTATGTCTTAAAAGGGCTACGTCGTCATGTACCTCTGATTATAAAATGTACATGACTTGTCCTCACGCAGCATGTCCATCGTTTCAAGTGGGCCTACAACTAGGCATAGGAGCCTACATACTCATAGGGTATGCCCACGTGGTCGTAACCACTAAAAAAGAAACAAAAAATGTAGCTCTACCACCCGAACTTCAAAAGGTATAATGAGAATACTGATTACGTGGAGTTTTGGTGGCCATCTTGAATTTGAAAAAAATGACACTGGGTAAAATTTTACACACCCTCTGGAAATTATTACCCCTGACCCATATGAACCAAAATCAATCATCAAAAAAACTTTATACCACCTTTCCACCCTTTGTGAAATTTCCTCCTGACTATTTTATCACACGCAAAACGAGAATCAGCTCCCACCAAACACGGTACATTGAACCAATGTTGGTTTGATGTTGGGCCAGTGTAGTACACGATGGGCCAATAACCCAACTTTGGTTCAATTTATCGTGTTTGCTGGGATAAACGTGGACGGAATAACGTTTCAATGTGGCTCCACCGTCCACGACGCTAGTCCAACATTGAAACAACATCGGATCAACGGCTCGTGTTTTTCGAGCCCATAAAATAAGCAAAATACAATATAGATGTCTCTATCTCAAGACAATAATTGGGAGGAAACATAAAAAACAGCCTTCAGAGCTGATCGGGTGTTTTTATTATTTCTGAGAAATGTCCGCGATAGTTAACCTTTTCACTACCATACATGACGGAAATTTCCGTCGTCATTCGTCAATGAACGTAACCATAAAATGACACAAATTTTCGTCAAATATATACTACATTTATGTATTTTTCGTCATTTGAAGCTGGAAATTGCGTTAGCAATTCCAGCTTCAAATGACGAAAAATAGAACTCGTACACCAGTATATCTGGATCCTGGCATGCACCTCGGCCTGGAAGTCAAAGGGTTAAGTACCTGGCATCCCGTATGGACTTGCGCTGGTAATAACATTATTTTTTGTGTCGGCGTGAATGATGTGTAGTGTTTTTATTTATCTAAATATATATATGTATACGTGTTGCTGATCGGGTGTTTTTATTATTTCTGAGAAATATCCGCGATAGTTAAGTACCTGGCATCCCGTATGGACTTGCACTGGTAATAACATTATTTTTTATGTCACGGCGTGAATGATGTGTAGTGTTTTTATTTATCTAAATAGATATATTATGTATACGTTTTGCAGACACTTCTAAGAAATGCAGTGTTATCATGGTTATGATGATCCGATTTATCAGACTTGATGATCTGTCAGAACCTCCGTAATGTTTTAAAAAATAATTTAAAACACCTTAACGCCAATACATCAAACTTAAAATGACTTAGAAACTATTTTGTATATTTGTCACGCCGTTTTGGCTGAAAACAATAAAAAAACATAGAAAACAATACAAACAGTACTACTATTAATTATTAACACATTGTCACACAATTTAATTTAACCCTTTCAAGCCTGAATTTACCATTGTCATCCTCATCCACTACAAGCCGCGAATTGCTGCCACATTTCTCGACTTGTAGTGGATGAAGATGATTTGAATTGGGTGAAAAAAAAATTGTCATGTATTGGTAAAACAGTTTCATGAAAATTTTCCTTCTAAAACCCTTGGTTGTAGGAAAATCAATTGTGTTTTCAGGGATGTAAAATGATGATTCAATGCATCACGAGGGTTTAAAGGGTGAAAAAGCAAAAAACAATCACATTCAATATGATTGTGTGGGATAATAATTGAACTAATCATCTGATACAGTATGACACAAGCAATGAGTACGTTTAGCCATTTAACCGCCAAATTATTCAATTTGAATTTTCACCCACTTGAAATGAAATGAATCGGGCTTTAGGCCACCTTTGTGCACATATAACCCACTTGAAGTTGTCTCTCGGTTATGCGATCCACAACTTCAAGTGACTGAAAATTATTCAGGTTTGACAAAAAGGAGGTCAAATCTTGCTGGTTGATGTCACATTTTTTCTTTAACATATTTAAAATGTTGTACTGAATGAACTAATAGGAAATGAAAACCCGAATATATGCGGCACCGGCGGTTAATGGGTTAATATTAGCCCAGCTCATACCACTACGCGACTTTAGTCGTTTTTATTTTATTTTTAGCCGATCAAATCACTTTTATGTTGGGCATGAAATGAGCGTTTAAACACCAAGATTTGCAAAAGTTTCATCTCAAATTAAACAAATATGAGTATTTTTTACCGCGATCCTCAATTTATAATTTAACCCGTTTGTGACGAGCCCCGGAGATCTCCGTAATTTAGGGAGACCATTCAGATACGAGGCCCGGAGATCTCCGGGTCTGAATGCATGAGATAACTATGACGTCATAAAATAATCTCGTTTCAGAAAGAGCGCAGTAGCATAATGATCTCGTGTTCAACGGGTTAAATTATTTAATTTTGCGTTTTATAGGGTGAATAGTTGTATCTTCCATGCTGATACGCCCCTTTGATACCAAGCTGACGATAACATCTTAAGGCGTCTCAGGAATTACCAGTCAAATGGATTTCCAGTCCGGAACTCCAGGACCTGGTAGCGTGTGACGGACGCATGCACGATGAGGCGCCCGGGTAGTCGACTACGCTATTTTGTTTATTAACATTTTTTGAGGCAGGAAAAAACAATTCAATTTGCGAAAAATAGCGATGATCATGTTGCCAGACTTCCCTGATTTTTGGATCAGGGAGCCATCCTGAGAGTGCCACCCGATGCCTCTGAATTATCTGAGGAGTCCGAATGGAAGGGTTAAACAAAACATAATTATAAATCATTGGATTCAGGGGCCTAGTGCACCACTTTAAATCTGACGTGTGACGTTAATTGCCCACGTCGGACGTTGTAACGACCGACACTGACTGTCTTTACAAACGTCAGCTGCACAACACAAGGTCGTTACAACGTCTCACTAAGAACAACGTTCACACAGGGGGTAATCAAAAACACAATGATTTTACAACAGTATAAAAGTTTTTTATCCACCAAGTTAGTAAACAAGGATACTTGCCAATGGTTTGTACAATCACCTACCTCACCAGGTGAAAAGAGAGAGGCACTATAAGGTTTATACCAGAACAAGTGCATATATAATCTCGCGCTCCTAACAGCTAGTAAACAAACTATTAAGCAGACACATACTA
Organism: Flabesymbios commensalis; assembly: GCA_964017125.1. Taxonomy (NCBI): domain Eukaryota; kingdom Metazoa; phylum Annelida; class Polychaeta; order Terebellida; family Flabelligeridae; genus Flabesymbios; species Flabesymbios commensalis. The sequence continues at coordinate 34,253,538 of OZ024917.1, read as the reverse complement.
TCTAAGTGACTTGGAATAAACTTAATGAAGCATATATCACAATATGAGCCGTATAATGTTAACTAAAAGTAAGTCAATTTCTGGGGTAGGCCTATAGATATCAAAACTGTGTTTTAGTATAAAATCTTTTGTTCCTTGCACAGATTTATCAGATATAAATTAAATATTTGAATTTATTTTGCATCGATATGCTATATCTTTTTGACTGATCTATGCACCTTGATAGTATTTCCCATTATTAGTTTCGGTGAAGATGAGCGTGTAAGTAGGCCTCAGTCTGGTATCACAGCTCAGCGTGCACTACTCACAGTAGCATGACTAACACACTGACCAAAAGGCTATAATGGAGATACACTTAGAAGCATTCAGAGTGAACGAAAGTCGTCGGCATGCAAATTATCCTCATTCAACTTACTTAAACGTATATTGTTTTGTTTATTAAATTTACTGTCTTCACTTTGAGGATCGTTTAACTTCTATTTCTTCTCAATTCTATTCATCTTATCGCAATTTCCCCCCAAGCAGGTAAATAAAAATATGTGTTTTTGTAAAGTTTCCATAATACCTTTAAAGAATCCCGAAGCCTTGTTATTGGGAATAATTAAACAATTTTGTATTAAATGAATTTAATTTAAAATAGGCCACGTTGTGAATAAAGTCGACGAGGGAGGTTAAAGATAACATATCAAATTTTGTCGTTTGGCATTTGTCATATACGTTGATCAGGCTTCTATACGCATTGTGTTTAAAATAAAATTAAAAATACGATTTAAATACTTAACATTAAAAATATTTCCATTAGATTTTAACATTGCAAGACGTAGTAAAGACGGCAATTCAATTCAGTCTATGTATGAGATACAATACTGATATTAATTTTATAATATAGGACTATGACGTGAGAATCCATACATATGCATACGTGTAAAAAAATAGTAATCACATATCGGGTCTTTAAACAGTAAATGTACACCTGATCAACATGATCCATAAGAGCAATTGTAGCTAGTTACCACTCAGAGGTATTAACACTTTTCTATTTCCACCAGTTCTGTACAATCATGATAAACGATAATTACAACACAAATATATTTAATACAACAATTACCATTTACAAAACTGTTAATTACATTCTTCTAGCATTAACTGCTTGGAAACAAGAAACGAAGTAGGAATACATGTAATTGGTAATGTAACGTAAAGACATTCCATATGGGAACTATTTTATCAACCCTTTCACTACTAATAGGCCTACCGACGTTGCGCCGGTATTATTAACGTCATTATCACAGCACCTAGGCCTACTGTCTGTCACTGTCAATTGGGCAGCTAGTACTAAGGGGTATTTACGGCCAGCAATGAGAGGGTTAAGAAAGCTATGTTGGAAGCAATCCGTGAAGCAATTTGGGATTCTACAGAATGTACCATATTCGTGGCAGACACAACCTTTAATATCCAAGATGACGAAACAACACTAAGTACTCTGAAAGCTAAGGGTCGTCATGACACATATTTACATTTTTATCTCTGACTTTACCTTTGTATTTCTATTTTTGTTGTGAGTAAGTGGGAATTTTCTTATGTGTACGTAGATTGCCTAATGTCTTCAGATAATGTTAGGCCCCCAGATAGAACTGTGTGCAATTAGGCCGTTCTTTGTTTAATGTGTGATAAAACACTGACATTTCAAACATTATCCCTCTACTCAGAGACAAGTCCAGGATTTGAAGAAAGCTGGCGCAATGAATATTTTTGTATAATTAGTTCAATTTAGGGGCCTTCCTAAATACTTTTGGACCCCTACATCCATCCGTGAATATGTGATTAACAACCTAATCACGCGTCAGTCACGACAGTTACACCACGCACCATGTCACTCCTACCTAATCACGCACCAGTTACGACAGTTACACCACATACCATGTCACTCCTACCTTATCACGCACCAGTCACGACAGTTTTTTTACACCACACACCATATCACTCCCACCTGATCACGCACCAGTCACGACAGTTACACCACACACCGTGTCACTCCTACCTAATTACGGACCAGTCACGACAGTTACACCACACAACATGTCACTCCTACCTAATCACGCGTCAGTCACGACAATTACACCACACACACCGTGTCACTCCTACCTAATCACGCACTAGTCACGACAGTTACACCACGCACCATGTCACTCCTACCTAACCATGCACTAGTCACGACAGTTACACCACGCACACCGTGTCACTCCTACCTAATCACGCACCAGTCACGACAATTACACCGCGCACACCATGTCACTCCTACCTAATCAAGAACCATGCCACTCCTACCTCCTCACGACAGTTACACAAAACACCATGCCACTCCCACCTAATCACGCACTAGTCACGACAGTTACACTACAAACCATGTCACTCCTACCTAATCACGCACTAGTCACGACAGTTACACCAAGCACATCGTGCCACTCCTACCTAATCACGCACCGGTCACGAAAGTTACACCACACACCATGTCACTCCTACCTAATCACACACAAGTCACGACAGTTACACCACGCACCATGTCACTCCTACCTAACCACGCACTAGTCACGAGAGTTACACCATATACCATGTCACTCCTACCTAATCACGCACTAGTCACGACAGTTGCACCAAGCACATCGTGTCACTTCTACCTAATCACGCACCGGTCACGACAGTTACACCACACACCATGTCACTCCTACCTAATCACACACAAGTCACGATAGTTACACCAAGCACCATGTCACTCCTACCTAATCAGGCACCAGTCACGACAGTTACACCAAACAACATGCCACTCCTACCTAATCACGCACCAGTCACGACAGTTACACCAAACACCATGCCACTCCTACCTAATCACGCACCAGTCACGACAGTTACACCAAACACCATGCCACTCCTACCTAATCACGCACCAGTCACGACAGTTACACCAAACACCATGCCACTCCTACCTAACCACGCACTAATCACGACAGTTACACCACACACCATGTCACTCCTACCTAATCACGCACCAGTCACGACAATTACACCACGCACACCATGTCACTCCTACCTGATAACGCACTAGTCACGACAGCTACACCACGCACACCATGTCACTCCTACCCAATCACGCACCAGTCACGACAGTGACACCGCACACCATGTCACTCCTATCTACTCACGCACTAGTCACGACAGTTACACCAAACACCATGTCACTCCTACTTAATCACGCACCAGTCACGACAGTTACACCAAACACACCGTGTCTCTCCTACCTGATCACGCACTGGTCACGACAGTTACACCAAACACTATGTCACTCCTACCTAATCACGCACCAGTCACGACAGTTACACCAAGCACACCGTGTCTCTCCCACCTGATCACGCACCAGTCACGATAGTTACACCAAGCACACCGTGTCACTCCTACCTAATCACGCACTAGTCACGACAGTTACACCACACACCATGTCACTCCTACCTAATCACGCACCAGTCACGACAGTTACACCACGCACCGTGTCACTCCTACCTAATCACGCACTAGTCATGACAGTTACACCACACACCATGTCACTCCTACCTAGTCACGCACCAGTCACGACAGTTACACCACACACCATGTCACTCCTACCTAATCACGCACTAGTCACGACAGTTACACCACACACCATGTCACTCCTACCTAATCACGCGGCAGTCACGATAGTTACACCACGCACACCGTGTCATTCCTACCTAATCACGCACTAGTCACGACAGTTACACCACACACCATGTCACTCCCACCTAATCACGCGGCAGTCACGATAGTTACACCACGCACACCGTGTCACTCCTACCTAATCACGCACTAGCCACGACAGTTACCCACACACCATGTCACTCCTACCTAATCACGCACTAGTCACGACAGTTACACCACGCACACCATGTCACTCCTACCTAATCACGCGGCAGTCACGACAGTTACACCACGCACACCGTGACACTCCTACCTAATCACGCACCAGTCACGACAGTTGCACCACACAACATGTCACTCCTACCTAATCACGCGTCAGTCACGACAATTACACCACACACACCGTGTCACTCCTATCTAATCACGCACTAGTCACGACAGTTACACCACACACCATGTCACTCCTACGTAATCACGCACTAGTCACGACAGTTACACAAAACACCATGCCACTCCTACCTAATCACGCACTAGTCACGACAGTTACACCATACACCATGTCACTCATACCTAATCACGCACCAGTCACGACAGTTACACCACGCACCGTGTCACTCCTACCTAATCACGCACTAGTCACGACAGTTACACCACGCACCATGCCATTCCTACCTAACCATGCACTAGTCACGACAGTTACACCACGCACACCGTGTCACTCCTACCTAATCACGCACCAGTCACGACAATTACACAACGCACACCATGTCACTCCTACCTAATCACGCACTAGTCACGACAGTTACACCACGCACACCATGTCACTCCTACCCAATCACGCACCAGTCACGACAGTGACACCACACACCATGTCATTCCTACCTACTCACGCACTAGTCACGACAGTTACACCAAACACCATGTCACTCCTACCTAATCACGCACCAGTCACGACAGTTACACCAAACACACCGTGTCTCTCATACCTGATCACGCACTGGTCACGACAGTGACCTACGTAATCACGCACTAGTCATGACAGTTACACCACACACCATGTCACTCCTACCTAATCCGCACTAGTCACGACAGTTACACCAAACACCATGTCACTCCTACCTAATCGCGCACCAGTCACGATAGTTACACCAAGCACACCGTGTCACTCCTACCTAATCACGCACTAGTCACGACAGTTACACCAAACACCATGTCACTCCTACCTAATCACACACTAGTCACGACAGTTACACCAAACACCATGCCACGCCTACCTAATCACGCACTAGTCACGACAGTTACACCACACACCATGTCACTCCTACCTAATCACGCACTAGTCACGACAGTTACACCACACACCATGCCACTCCTACCTAACCATGCACCAGTCACGACAGGTACACCACGCACACCGTGTCACTCCTACCTAATCACGCACTATTCACAACAGTCACACCACGCACCATGTCACTCCTACCTAATCACGCACCAGTCACGACAGTTACACCACACACCATGTCACTCCTACCTAATCACGCACTAGTCACGACGGTTACACCAAGCACCATGCCACTCCTACCTAATCACGCACCAGTCACGACAGTTACACCACACACCATGTCACTCCTACCTGATCACGCACTAGTCACGACAGCTACACCAAACACCATGCCACTCCTACCTAATCACGCGGCAGTCACGATAGTTACACCAAGCACACCATGTCACTCCTACCTAATCACGCACTAGTCACGACAGTTACACCACACACCATGTCACTCCTACCTAATCACGCACTAGTCCCGACAGTTACACCACACACCATGTCACTCCTACCTAACCACGCACCAGTCACGACAGTTACACCACGCACACCGTGTCACTCCTACCTAATCACGCACTAGTCACGACAGTTAAACCACGCACCATGTCACTCCTACCTAATCACGCACTAGTCACGACAGCTACACCACGCACACCATGTCACTCCTACCTAATCACGCACTAGTCACGACAGTTACACCACGCACACCGTGTCACTCCTACCTAATCACGCACTAGTCACGAGAATTACACCACGCACCATGTCACTCCTACCTAACCACGCACCAGTCACGACAGTTACACCACGCACACCGTGTCACTCCTACCTAATCACGCACTAGTCACGACAGTTACACCACGCACACCATGTCACTCCTACCTAATCACGCACTAGTCACGACAGTTACACCACGCACACCATGCCACTCCTACCTAATCACACACTAGTCACAACAGTTACACCACACACCATGGCACTCCTACCTAACCACGCACTAGTCACGATAGTTACTCCACATACACCATGTCACTCCTACCTAATCACGCACTAGTCACGACAGTTACACCAAACACCATGCCACTCCTACCTAATCACGCACTAGTCACGACAGTTACACCAAGCACATCGTGTCACTCCTACCTAATCACGCACCGGTCACGACAGTTACACCACACACCATGTCACTCCTACCTAATCACGCACTAGTCACGACAGTTACACCATACACCATGTCACTCATACCTAATCACGCACCAGTCACGACAGTTACACCACACACTATGTCACTCCTACCTAATCACGCACTAGTCACGACAGTTACACCACACACCATGTCACTCCTACCTAATCACGCACTAGTCACGACATTTACACCACATACCATGTCACTCTTACCTTATCACGCACCAGTCACGACAGTTACACCACGCACACCGTGTCACTCCCACCTAATCACGCACCAGACACGCACGACACGTAGTACTGTTTGTTGTGTGCGTCAGTTTTACCATACCGCTTGCCGCTCCGCGCGCCACCGCGCCCCTGAGGCGCGACTCTATTTGCCAAATCCATCACCAGAGTAGAAATCCAATGAGACTGGTGTGCGTCAGACAGCTCTGTATAGGTCAATCAGGCAGCCCATTACACACTGTCTACAAGTGTTCTCATCCGTCCAGCAAGTACTAGACGTTGTATCAATGTTGCTGTAAAGTTGGGCCTACGTCGTAGACGGAGGCTCAACTTTGCGGCAACATTGGGTCAGCATCCCGTGCTTTCTGAGCTCACTGTACTACCCTACTAGGACCAAATGATTACTTTTCAAGTAATCATTTGCTGCCCTTTGTCTTTTTAACTACAGTAAACTGATCCGCAAGTAAACCTTAAGTGATGAATGATACTGCAGGTTTACAAAAACGAGCTTCTGTAAAATAATTACACGGAAAAGTAGTCGATTAACATTTATATTCAAACATATATACTAGTTCTTTTATCTCTGGTTTTGGTGCGGGAAACATATATTTATCATGTATAGTATCATTAACATGTATATTTCTTTTCATGATTTAATTATCTTAAGCATTTAATACTTTTACTTATACTTACACCATTTTTATTTGATCATAATAATGTACTGTATTATATAATGTAGCGCAAGATGGGCTGCAGGGTGTTCGAAACATATTATTTAAAAGCCACTATACAAATGTATCATGCACATATCAGTATGATAACCACTACTACTACTACTACTACTACTACTGCTACTACTACTACTACTACTACTACTACTACTACTACTACTACTACTACTACTACTACTACTACTACTACTACTACTACCTGATACTACTACTACTACTACTACTACTACTACTACTACTACTACTACTACTACTACTACTACTACTACTACTACTACTACTACTACTAAAACTGCTACTGCTACTACTACTAAAACTGCTACTCTATTAAGTCGCCCAAAATATAATAAATTCTCATTTTCAAGTAATTCCGTCATTTATTGATGAAAATAAATTTTATAAGGTGTTATAACAAAATCCACACGCATTTTCTCACGCATATTTTATTAGTTTTATCTGACTCATTTACTATTGATAATTGTCCATTCGTGTCTATTTGCTTGCACATTTCCCTAAGAATTGTTCACAAAGTTTATATCATTTAGCTCATCAACCCCTAAGCGTCCCACAGGTAATCGCATCAGAAAGAAAGTACATTTACGTCTTTATTACTTCACATGAAGTCGGTTATCATATTTCTTATAGTATGTGCTGATCGATAAGTATTCTCGTTTTCTTGTATAATTTATTATACATGCATGCGCATAATCTCTCTGGATTATCTCGTAGCGTCAAATAGAAAAAAATCATTATTTGCTGCTCAAGTAAATAAATTTGACCTTGGGATATAACATCTCAACATGCGCAGTTCAGTAAACACCATTTAATCGCCACATTAATAAATTGGAATTTTTACTCACTTGAAGTTGTGTCTCGTTGACGCGATCCACAACTTCAAGTGAGTGAAAATTATTCAGTTTGGAAAAAATGGACGTCAAGGATTTAGACATATTGTTGATAAATGTCACGTTTTGTGTGCCAAATGATTAAGAGATTGCGTAATTTTAATGTAATAATAAAACATGGAAATGAATATTGCTCATTGCTTTACGTCGCTTTCTGCCCAATCATGGCAATATCGCGACAGAAGGAAGCCCGAAGCCGGCACTATGCCCTACTCTTATTTTGAATGATAAAACATGAAAAAATGAGTATAATCGGGACCAGCAGTTAATCGGCTAACCTATGTTGGTTCAATGTTGGACCACCGTCTGCGGCGACTCCCCAACATTAAACCAACATGGGCTCAACGTCCCGTGTTTACTGTGAGTTTATTATCAGATTATACAAATTTGTAAATTTATTTATCGCCTCAGTATGGTCGGATCTATCCTTTCAAAGCAGTGATAAACAAATACTAAATCTACCATAGGATGTGTCTTATTAATATAAATAACATATTAACATCATCACTAATATTTATAATACTAGTATGTATTAGGCAGTGCCTAGTAGAGTGAAACAAAATTGTTAGGTGCTCGTAATCTGTTTTTAATATATTTTTTACAAAAATGCTAAAATTGGCCAAACGATATTTTATTCATGGTGAATAGGTAGGTATCCGTTAAAATTAAACCGACACTATTGTATTATAAAATAATGGTTGAATTTTGTAAACGGTAAATGTAACAGATTAGTCAGGAAGGCTTACAATATGTTGTATAATATGTGTGAAAGTGAAAATTCGTGTGAAAACTGGGCATTTTTTGTTCAAAGGCTCAATGTCAACTTGGCTTCAATTATATATGGATAGGGCAGGGTTGTGATAATGTTGGGCCATTTCTAAAGCTACTTAGACATCGATGAAACGATTGTATATAACGCAATGGAATGAGAAAATACACAGCAGTACTGATGTTATTATGTATACATCATTTAAATTGAAGTCACATTACAGTTGTTATTTTATTGTCATCAAAGTTCCTAAATATAGACAAGCCATGGTTAAATTTATTAGAAAAAAAACATTAACATACCTGTAGTTTATGGTAAATGGCAACGGCCACGCCCCGATCACCAACGTTTATGTGAAGAATGTGAAATATTGTGTGACGAGTATCATTTTTAGTTTTTGTGCAAACGTTTAAAAGCTTTGAGATCAAAATACATTTCACGTTATTTTTGGACGGAACCTTCTATGAATAAATTTGTTGAAATTTTTTCTTTGGAACACAGTCAAACTGTTAATAATCTAGCTATATTTGTTTATTTTAGACTTAAGGTGTTTGCAAAGTTATGAAACTGTCATTATCTGAAGATGTTACACATTATTGTATTGAAATGGAAATATCTCCTAGCTCAGACACCGCACATATTGTATATATTGCACTATATTATGTATTTGCACACAGGCCGATGCTGATATGAAATAAACCATTTATCTATTCATCTATCTATCTTCTACAGTGTTGCTAATAGATATTTAAAAAGTAGCCACGGAAGTAGATCATGTATATCTGTGTACGCTAGTGAAAAACGGTTGGTTTCAATGGTACACACATTAAACGTCACCTGAACTATTAAATAGGAAGTTACATGTAATTATGAGTGTTCAATTTTAAATATTTACATCGTTGTATTTTGATCTCATTAATGAACTGTAACAGATATGAAAAGTGATGTATAATGTTAATTATGGTGAAGTAGGCACATTAACATATCACATAAAGGTATAATCATATCAGTATTGGCGCATAGTTAAAGATGCCATATAGTAAGGTTTATTATTATAAAGACGTATTTATGTAAATTAACAAACTTTCTAGATTTGCTATTTTAAACAGGATTATCATGCGAAAAAAAATGTGGCGCGCATGCGAGAAAAACAACCCAAGGCGCATGGTAGCTTCAATTTTGGCAGCGTAGATGGAAATATCACTGTATGCTAATTAGGGTGAATTTTCTACTTCAGCTTCCCAAACATTCTTCACAAAGTTGGCACAATGCCAACAAAGCTGAAAATACTTAAAATGTGTATGTGAAAACAAATAAAAGAAAGATCCACCACATGAAGTATGGTGCTGACAACTTAACTAATATTACATTTACATAAAATATATATAATCAGCACAGCATGGCCAATATTATTATCCAGCTTTCTAATGTGAATATTTCAATAGAGCATTCTCCGAAATCTCTATTTTGATGCATTACATGCCTCTCCAGTGCGACTAAAAGACACTATGGTTGAACTGCAATAGCGTAAGCCATTTTGGCGGCTATCCTGGATCTATACAAAAATGCCCAAGGATGTTTTATACCCAGTCTAGGGTATTCAAGTATACCTAATATACAACAATAATTCACAGAGAAAAAAAACTTTATCATAGACTCTGAGGCTATCGCACGCGGCAGACAGACCATCTGATGTCCGTAACAGTCTACACGTGGACTATATACCATAAATCTTGCTCACACACGGTTCAAAAAACACTGAACTTAAGGCTGAAGGCTGTTAATATTGCTGAAATCTACATCACTTGTTCCCATAAAATGCACACGTACGACCAAGAATAGTACATTACATTATTTTGAGTATCAGCAATGTGTATTATTCATTGATTTACCATGTTTATGAATGCACAATATTGTTAAAAAAGTCACGTCTGATCAGCGTGCCTGTATTGTATGTTTGAAGAACATTTACAAGCGAATCGATCAAACCTTTCATTAGAAGCAAAACACGTATAATTTACGAGGCTTGACCTGTTGACACTGCATCCCTTTGGATATGAAAGGGTGTATCTGCCACTTTGTAAAGTGGCAGATACACCCTTTCATATCCAAGGGGAGGAATGTAGATACTCGCTCATTCTCGACCCGATAAAACTGCGTCCCGATAAAACCTGTTGTCTCCATTTCTTTTTTTCAAAAGTGTCAAGGTATTACTCAGCAAATTCAAAGCACAATAGCACAATTTCAAATCATATCAAATCTTAAACAATAAAAAATAAATTTAAAATCGTCTTTATAAATATGACTTAATGACAATCTC